>PVJA010016671.1:0-43103 GCA_004027025.1 Myocastor coypus
AAAAAAAAAAAAAAAAAAAAAAAAAAAAAAAAAAAAAAAAAAAAGAATGAAGGAGCACTTATGAGATTTTTGGAGCATTTCAAAGCTAGAAAACTTTGAATTTGCATTCCAGCACATAGCATTACCTATACCTTTGGATAAGTTTTGAAACCCCAGGGCCTCAGTTTCTCTGCCTATAAAATGGACATACTAACCCTTATTTAAAACTTTTACTGTATGCAAATATATACTACTAGTATATATAAAAAGTATAATAAATGTATTATATAAAACTTTTAGTACAGTATTCAGTGGGATAATGCAGGACAGTGCCTGCCACTGGGCAGGGTTCAGTATACTCTGAGGCCATCCTGATCACCTCAGTTATCTCCATCACCCCCTCCTGATTATGTCACCGCCTCCCACCTGCCCACAAGCTGGCCAGGGAGAACTGCACAGCTGCCACAAATAATCGTTCTGGGCATGTGCAGCTGCTGCAAGTCCCAAGGCCTGGTGCAGCCCACGTTTGCAGATGTAAGGCAGAAGAGTACTCTTGAGATTATGCCCTCACCTGAGTTGCAGCTCCCTGTCCTGGAGCCCCTCGGTGTGCACTTGAGGGGGATCCAGAGGCGGTGAAGACATTCCGAAGCCTCAAATGACAGTCCTTTGACCTCCCTGTGGTTGAACCTATGTTGCGCAGAGCCTCCAGGGGCCCAAGGAAGTCCTATCAGGAAAACAGTGGAGCCAGCCACCCTCAGGCAGAGTCTCTCTGGGCAGCCCTTCCTCTGTTCAGCCAGAGAGTCTAGCCCTTCTCTCATGCTCAGCACTAAGGATACTGTGACATGGGCCCAGCTGAGGAGACAGACATTCCCTGGGAAGCATAAACTGAGCGGGAGCCTGCGCAGTGGCATAGCTAATCTGGATAGAGGAGGAAGGGGCTGCAGACCGACCAGAGATCCTCGGGAGCAGGAGTGTGAGGCCTACAGTGGGAAGACGCCTGCGTGGTCGGGGGGAGCTGATGGTGGAGGGAACGGGCCCATGAATAATTTTGGATTTGATCCCAAGAGCAGTGGGAAGCCACCAAAGCTGGGGAATCATGTAATCTTCATAGTCCTACACTGAATAATATTTTTGCTCTGCTTTCTCATTTGCAAAAATGGATTTTGGACTCCACAGCTGCCATACTGATTTTCTTATTTTTAATTTTCAGAAGTAGAAAATAAGAGAATGAAGATGGAATATGTGTATATGTTCAGGGTTAAATGTGCTAACAGATGCAAATTGCCTAGCATTTTATATGTGATCTATAAATGGAAATTGACTTATCTTTCCTCTAAATTCCATTCCACAATTTCCGCTATTTCAGGAGCATAGAAGGAGACCTATCCTCCCCACAGACTAAAGATAAATTTCATTTGAAGGACACTGGGTAGATGTGCTTCCAACTCTGATTGGTTCAGAAGGCGATTATTTTACAAACTTATTATTCAAACAGTAAGTGCCAAAAAAAAAAAAGAAAAAGAAAAAAAAGAAGGAAAAAAAAGGGGGGGGGGCTGGGGAGATAGCTCCGAGGCACAAGTGCCTGCTGGGCAAGTGCACGGTCGTGAGTTCGAACCCTGGTCCCACCAAAAAAAAAAAAAAACAAAAACAAACAAACAGTAAGTGCCTCGTGATCACACAGTTTATTATTTGATTCGTGACAATGCAATCATCATTGACCTTTGGGGGGGGTCATAGTTATGGTATGGAACAACCCAGTTCCCCACTGGGAGATCACCACCTTGCTGGCCACGTGAGAGGCTTTCAAATATTAGTTGCATTGATTTAAATGCTGGAAGATATTTCCTACTAAATCTTGAGTCAAGGGCATCAGTTCTGGAGTCTTCTCTTTATAGTTGCTAACATGAATTTTGATGGCATGAAAAAAAAACTTGTTCTCTGGATTATATTTAGCTCATACAAACTCTACTGCACAATTATGTTGTAAAGAAGAATTAGGTTTTATCTTTAAGTTGTTATTATAGCTTTGGAAAAAAGGTGAACAAGCAGAATAGCTACATAATGTGGCAGCATATTGTATTATTAATTCTGCTACTGATTAAAAAAAAAAAAACCGTGGTGTAGAATGTAAAACAAGACGGACACATGTGGTAGGTGCATCAGGCAGGGTCTGTATAAGAAACAGATGGCACACTCAAATTAGATAATTACAGGAGGATTTAATAAAGGGCTATTTACAAGGTTGAGCAGGACACTGGGAAACCATAAGAATACGTGTGGTATCCAAGGGGCTACTAATAGCCTTTAGCACTGTTAGAGCAGAAGGTTGAGGGGAGAGAGGAGTTAACAGACCCCAGAAGGGAAGGGTTGTGTGGAAAAGGGCTGTCCCCAGAAAGAGGGGTGACCTTTTTATCAAAAGACACAACCAGCCTAAGGCGATCTGGCAAGAGTGAGCCATGGGACTAGATACTCCCACCTTACCCTCCTTCTGTCCTTCAGTGTCCTGCGGCTGCCTCCTCCTGGTTGTACCCAGCTGAAAGCTAGAGGGCCAGGGAGTGAGACGATGTCACGCAAATAGGTCAGCACTTCAGGGCAAAGAGCAAGATGGGGAAAAAGTAGATCTGGAGGGACACAGCAGCTTCCATTCACGTGTGGAATAAAGACTTGATGTTTCAGTCTTGGTATATCAGGGAGGCAGAGAAGCCTTTAGGGACGAAACTGTGGCAGCGAGTTCAGGTTCTCATCCACTCATTGTCAGATCCATTGCAAATACTACAAAACAAAAAATAAAAAATAAAAAAATATCCAGCAACAGCAAAAGAATCTAGAAATGCATCACATTCTCCTTCCTGAGGTATATGTTTTAAAAAGCAGACCCCCCTCCCCCCACTCTACCAAAGCACTTGTTTAGAGCTTCGAACAGTAAGTATGACCCCATTGGTTCTCAAATTAGATGCTGCTTTCCCAGAAGCAAGGGTTTGGGCAAAGCACAAAGGTTCTGAATCTTGTGGCTGGCAACTGGCAATTATGTTCCTTGCCATATTGGTGCCCTTTAGGTAGTAGCGGAGTAGTCATTTTTCAAGCAGGGAGACCGGAATAGGATTTGTTAGTGCAACTCTGGAAACTGGACCTGTGCTTATGAATGGAGTGGATGGCGGTCTCACATTTTCCGAGCCTGTGAAATCATTCTCCTCTTTAATGAGGTCCTCTCAGAAGAGGAGGGAACGGGTCTCCTTCGGTGACATGACTTTGACAAGCAAATCAATTCGTTCCATTTGTTTCCTCTTTGAAAACAGCAATCCTCAAGCGTTACATAATCTAATCTTCATGCCTCGCTGGTTTGTTCTGTCCTCCTGAGGAATTGGCAGATGGTGCCAATGCAGAGACCTGCGCGCACGCCTCGCAAGCCTCATGGTAACGGGAGGGTTGCTCACCGTGGCTGTCTCTGCTGTGGGGTCCCTCGCTGGCATTTGTTCCTCTGGATCCATTTGCTCTTTAGCATTCCTCAGGCACCACTGGCTCCTTGCCTTCGGCTCTCATCCCAAGATTAATTGGAGATGTTGAAAGCAGATAAAAAGAGAACAGAAAGTGAAGTTGAAAGGGCAGGGAATTTGTCAGATTTTTACTAAAAGCCTTCCTCCATCAAAGTCTGAGCATCTTGGGAGATTTCAGAGGCAGAGCCTTCTTCATTCAGCTTGGTTCCTGTGTACCTCTTTGTTACTGGCTGACACGTAGGACAGGGACAGGCCTGGCTGTGCCAGAGCTAGGTGAGGTGACATCTGTTTGGTGAAGTCTCTAAACTCGCCTCTAAAACCCACGTCATGGACGGGCGGAAACGATCGTGCCCCAGATAGGCAGCTACCTGGAATCCACCCTTACGTCAGTGATGCCACATTTGCCAAGGGAAAACTATCTTGGGACTGAAAGATGAGGAGCTTCTCAGTGAGGCTCCACCAGACAGAACTGTTTAGAAGTCCTTGCAAAGGTTTTGCCTCTGTATCTCATCAGAAGCTACAGATGGCAGCTTTCAAGGAACCAAAGGCATTGTTGGTATTGTCCAGCCAGTACTTAGGACGGGGAAGTCTGCTGACATGCTGCAATACCTCCATACCCACTGGTGACTAGCTATACCATTGAGCCCCCACGTCCCTCTGCATGCAATACCAGTGGGTCCACTTGGTGCGGCGCTAGGCACAGTTCCAAGTGCCGCAGATGTAGCCGCCTGCTCACAGACTGCACCATTGGCTGACTCCAGTTTTTGGATGCAACTTCTCAGCAATTAAAACATAGAACCCTCCCATCTGTGGCAAGAATGTGGCTGGACCTTTAAAGGTCACTTGCACTTTTATGTTTATTGTTCACTCAGGGTCAAGGTCAGGGAGGTACACAACAGAAATGACCTGTCTTAAGGAAACAACAACAACCTCCAAACCATATAGAATCTTCTTTGAATTTCATCTCCTCCTGAATTCAGTCCAAGCTTAGGAAACTGACTTCTGTTAAAAATAATTTTTTCTTCTTTCACTAGCTACTCTTTCATTAAATGTTAGGTGAGCACCTACTATGTCATAATGCGTCAGTCACTATGGTAGGTGTTGGATATCTGGTAGTGAATAAAACAGACCCTGTCTCTGCTTTCATGGAACATACAGAGCACAGGGGGAGACAGATAATAAAGGAGGCCACTGTGGCTGGAGTGTCCTTAGGTCATCTGAACATAGATTGCATTTCATCTAATGGAAACTGCATGGAAGAGATGGGTGACTTCTGGTGTGTCGAATACTTATTGCATATGTCTCACTGATAGGGTACTGGGGTGTGTGGCATCAGAGTGGTCATTTCTTATATTAGTCTACACAAGGAATGTCACAGAGCTGCTGATAACAAGCTCCACATTAGAAACAGAGGAATGTCCTGAATGAAAGTGGATGAGAGGGGCCAGGGAGATAGCTCAGTGGAATAAGTGCTTGCCTGGCAAGCACAAGGTCCTGAATTCAATCCCTGGTACCACCAAAGGAAGAAAAATCAGATGAGAGGTGCATTCTAAGAGTTGGAGAACAGGCGTGCTGGCGTTTGGGGCAGTGCTGAGGATGGGACTGACAGCGTCCTCCATGCCAGTCCAGTACTCTTCCCATTGGGCCAGCCAGGTGTGCTGGGTTTAAAAGAAGATACAACTCCTGACCAATCAGTTATCTATAAGGGACAGAATTTTATACTTACCCATTGTCTTTTCTCTTCATTGCCTTCATAACCATACATGGTTACAAAGTTTTGTTACAAATATTTTCAAAATAGCAGTCGGGCGTGGTGGCTCACGCCTGTAATCCCAGCACTTGGGAGGCTGAGGCAGGAGGATTGGTGCGAGTTCGAGACCAGCTTGAGCTACAAAAGTGAGCTCAAGGCCAGCCTCAACTGCATAGTGAGACCCTGTCTCAAAAAGACAAAAAATATATATATTTTCAAAATAGTAATTTATGTCCCTAGGAGAATCCAGTAGTTGCTTCTGCTTGTCACTTATTATTATTTTGGTCCTGGGGATTGAATCCAAGAAATATTGAGCAACATCCATAACTCTGTTAATTAAAAAAAAATACTTCTTTTTTTTTTTTTTTTTGAGACAGGATCATGCTACATAGTTCAAGTTGAACTTGAACTCACTCTGTAGTCCATGCTGGCCTCAAACTCATGGTGATCCTCCTGCCTCAGCCTCCCAAGTGCTGGGGTTGTAGGGGTGCACTACCATGCCCAATTTTATTTTTTTGAGACAAGGTCTCATTGTTGTCCTGTCTGGCTTCAATTTGTGATCCTCCTCCCTCAGCATCCTGGGTAGCTGAGATTATAGGTGTGCACCACTGCACTCAGCCAGTATCAATTACTTTTTGCTTTATCTGTCCTACTTTTTTTATTTTTCTTTTTATTATTATTTATACATAGTGAGCTGTCCAGTCCTCAGTGTACCATTTACTTTTGAGCCAGGCACACGTTCTTATAAGCTACGTGGCTTTTCATTTTATTTGCAAAATCATGGAATCCTCTTAAGTGATGAACATTTAGGTCCCAACAGAGAAAGGAATTTCTGTTGAGTACCCTGACTGTCTCCCCCTTACCCCCCCGCCCCCAGCCTCTAAAAGAAATTTCCCCTCCAATCCTTTCCCGCGCTCTGCAATCACCACAGAGGACTTAAAACCGTAAGAACACTGTAATCCCAGCTTTCTGAAACCTAACAGAGGTTTTGTCATCTGAAAACAAAGGGAGATTAAGTGCAGAATTTGCTTCTGACCACAGCAGAAAGGAACAGGCTAGACAAGAAATGTCACAGAGAATTAATTCAGGCAATGCTGCGTAACTGCTCCTAAACCCTTGTTAAGACATTAAACATATGATACAGTCCTGGTTAGGAAGGAACAAATTTAAAGGCGTTTTACTATAGGGCATCATCAGAACGAAAACACTTCAGTGAGAGACCTGTGTACTCGTTAGGGATTTGGCCCTTATCCCTGCCTTACTTCTGAATGGATTCTCTCAGATGAGACAGAAAGCAGCTACAAACCCAGCTGTTCCTGCTGTGCCCGAGCAGGGGGGCAGACCCATCTTCTCTATTTCACTGCCTTCTCGAAGCTGAGCAGTTGTCCTCCCAGGGCTACAGAATGGCTCTTTGCATAATCTTTCACCCCAGGCTTATAAAGTAAAATACTGTAACAGCATGTAATTATTTAATAATTACAATTTACATAACACCTAAGTGTAAGTGTAAAAGGGCTTTTAAAGCTACGAAGGCATGGTTAATCCAAAAGGATGATTTTAAGGTTACTTCCTCCACACAGCAGGATATTGGTAGTAAGTTCATCTCCATTAGATCTCACAAGTAGTGAGGAAAACCTCATTTTCCACACCTAAGATTTTCTCCTGTCTTAATGAAAATATTTCTAAAACATTTCCTGAACCTGACCCAATCTCTATGGCTACCTCCTCCTTGCCAGACTTAAGAAGTTCACGAAGCAAAGCATGATAGTGTGTGTGTGTATATGTGTGTGTGTGTGTGTGTGTGTGTGTGTGTGTATTTATTTATTTATTTATTTATTTTGGTGGAACTGGGGATTGAACTGAGGTCCTTGTGTTTGCCAGACCAGGCATTCTCCCCAGTCCCAACTCAATGATAGTATGTTAAGTCTCTTCCCAATGCACACTTTTGTGTGTGCACTGGGTGATTTTTGATAAATGGACCTAACCAGCCTCCCCTTCTCCTTTGTCTCCCTACCCTATATCAGCATTACCTTCAAAAACAGTTCTGGCTGTGTCCTAAACATATTCATAAAACTTTCATGAATTCAGTTCCTACGGGATCACATTCAAGATCCTTCATGGCCTACTTCTGAATCCCCTTTCCAGGCTATCTTTGGCCCCATGCTCCCCCCACCCCTTAGCATGTGGTGCTGGGGATCAAACCACAGTCCCTGTGGTTGCCTAAGCTTGCCTAAGCAGGCGCTTTAGAGCACTGAACTATCTCACTGGCCCACCTCCCTATCCCTTAGCTGGTGACTTCTAAGCACACCATGCATTCCCGAGTGTACCCCCAAACCTTAAGCCTGTAATTCCTTCTGCTTGTAATGAACAACCTGAACAACTTTTGTCTGACCTGACTTACTTACCTGGTGGAATTCATCTAACCTACAAACAGCAGCTCAAATGTTGATTCCTCTGATGTTCTAATTCTCCTGAAAAGTCTGTTTAGGGACCCCACACAACCTAGCCTGTAGCTCCTTTCCTGTGTGTTTCTCATTAAAATTGGTTTTTCCTCTTTCTTCCTTCCTCCTTTCTTTTCCTTTCCTGCCTTATTGACAGCACCCGACTTTTCTCATTCTTAACCATCTTCCTGTTCTTTGCTCCCAGGGTCATCTTCTCTCCCCATACCTTGCAAGAGCCCCTAACTGGCCTCATATTTCCACATTTGCCATCCAACCAGTGATGTGCAAAGCAGCCAGTCAGGTTTGAATAATGCAGGCAGTCACGTGCTAACCCTGACAACAAACTCACCAGTGCTTGCCCTCTGTGCTGAGAAGAAAGCCAAAGCCCTTGAGTCTCTGGCCTCGCCTTCCCCTCCTCTTTTGTGTCCTGTGTCCTGCGTTTTCCCCCTGCTCACGCCAGCCCTCTGCTTCTTTGCTGCTCCTTTGCTGCTCCTTGAACATGCCAAGCTTTTTCCTCCTCAGGACTTTCAAACATCTCTCTTTCTCCAGGAGAGCTCTCTCTCTGCAAATATGTACCTGACTTGTTTCTTTACTCTGTTTTAGTTTCTGCTCAAATCATCCCTTTTCAGGAAGCCCTTGCCTAAGCAGTCTCTAAACTAGCATCTTCCCTTGGCTAGGCATGGTGGTATACACCACTAATCTCAGTACTGGAGACTGAGGAGTATGTGAGTTCGAGGCAAGCCTGGGCTACACACTGAGTCCAAGGCCAGCCTAATATATGTTATTGAGATCCTGTCTCAAAAAACAAATCTCAAAAAACCCTGTTACCTTTGGGTTGTGGGGAGATCTTAACTCAGCATCGTTCAGAGCACTTGCTCACCATGTGTAAAATCCTGGCGTATTTTGTTGCTTTTATTGTGGTTGTTTTGTTTGCTTTTTTGGCCAGAGGACCTAGTTTTGACCCTCAGCACTGCTATATAAATAAACTAGTACATTCCTTTAAAAGCCCTGAGCTCTTATTTGCTTTCTTTTTCAGAGAGCTGCATTTCCCTAGCTTGCCACTATTAATTTTCCATGCACTTTTTTTTTTTTTCTTTTTAATTTGCTGCTGAGGATAAACAGTCTTGTTCACTCACCATGTCCCTGGACCTAGAATAGTGGCTGTCATGGGGTGGGGAAGTAGTTTAATAAAGAGTGTGTGCTGCCATGTGCAAGGGCCTGGTTTTGACCACCAGCCCTGGGAAGGATAATAGAGCCTGGCAAAGAACAGGCACTCAGGTATTTGTTGAATGAATGGATGAATCTTCATATCCCAGATGCAGAGCACGGTGCCTGGTCACTTAAATATCTATTAAATAAATGAGCAAATAAATAAATTTTTACAAATGAAATGACTTCTAGAAGATACTCAGGATTACCTGGGATAGAAGGGCAGATGTTTCATCCATTCATCCATTTGCTGTGAATGTAATTTTTTTTTTTTTTTTTTTTTTAATGGCTGGCTCAGCCTGCCCTGGGGGTGGGGTTGTTGTAGCATGTGGTGTCAGGAATCAAACCAAAGTCCCCGTGGTTGCCTAAGCTTTCCTAAGTAGGTGCTTTAGACTACTGAACCATCTCCCTGGCCCTGTGAGTATAATTTTGATTTCTTTCCTTTGCTGCACTAATCACAGGTGATCTAACCAGGTTCCTTTCCAAAATGAGCTGGGACAGAGGCTTTTCCTGAGAATATTTAGGGGTGGTCAGGAAGGTAACCAAGGGACACAGAAGCGATTTAGGATAACTGTCAGCCCATTGGCGCTCATCAGCTCCCGAGGGCTGCTGAGGTGCCTTATCTTCTGGGATTTCTTATTTATTTATTTGTTTATTTATTGTTTCAGAACCTTTGTTTATTTATTCATTCATTTTTATGGCCGGCTCAGCCCACCCCGAGGGCTGGCACAGCATGTGGTGCCGGGGTTCGAACCGCGATCCCTGAAGCTGCCCAAGCTTTCCCAAGAAGGGGCTTTAGACCACTGAGCCATCTCGCTGGGCCCTCTTCTGTGATTTCTAATGAATGTACATTTGTCTTTAGTGCATTCACGATAGAGCTGTAACTTGTATGTCTTGCTGTTGGGCTACTTGAATCACCAGTGTTACGTGCAGAATTGTCCCATCAGGTGGTGTTTTATTAATTTTATTAGTCAAAAGAATGATAAAGGGGATTAGATCTGTTTGTGCCACCAATGGGACAAGCCATTCAGTGGATCAAGCTGTCAGGAACCTGTTAATCCTGCCAAACACTGATTATTCTGGGAGCTGGAATAGGTAAGACACTGATTGACCCCAAACTCTGTGAAGATAAACCCTTGACACCCCACATATCTAAATGGACACTGCAGTGAGCCTTCAGGACTGCCGCACCCCTCCTTCCTAGCTGCCCTCAATGGTTACAGTTAAGAACCGGTATAGGTTTGATAAGGCAGTTTACTCCCTTATAGTAGGTGAATTGGGGAGTGATTCCCTGTACTTTTCCTCTTCATTTTTGACTGCTGGGCAGTTGCCTTCCTCTATTTTAAAATTTCTTATGGGGCCGGGGAGATAGCTCAGGCGCACAAGTGCCTGTCTGGCAAGTGCAAGGTCCTGAGTTCGATCCCTGGTTCAAAAAAAAATCTTGTATATGCATAGGTAATAAAAGCAGATACTTCAAAGAAAGAAGAAAAAGGAGGAGGAGGAGTAAATAAACTGGTGTAGTGGCACACACTGTACCTGTAATACCAGCTATTTGGCTGGAGAAGTCTGGTCAACCTAGTGAGACCCTGCTCAGAAATAAAAAGGGTTGTAGCTCAGTGGCAGAGTGCTTGCCTAGCCCCTGGGTTCCATCCCTAAGACTGCAAAAATGAAACAAACCAGACAGTACAGAGAAAGAGGTCCCTTGGCATGAATAAAATATATGCAGTGTTGGCAATCTGCATCAGTGCTTCCAGGGAAGCTAAGCAATGGTAGAACTGGGTGGCACTAGGGCCAGATAACTAAAGAGCTGGAGAATTTCCCCACCCACCCAGCCTTACGCATTCCATCACTAAACAAGAATCCACTGGGTTAGGGCTTGTGTGCCTGGTGTCATCTAATGTCACCAAGAAGTTAGCCAGGATTATCATCTGCAATCATCTGCATTTTATAAAAGAGGAAAACAAGATTCAGAGAAGGTGATGGCACTTGCCTGAGATCCCCAGATGGTAAGCTGCAGAGCTGGGATTTGAGATTCAAACCAGCCCCGTGTGGCTCCCTGGCTGCTTACCAAGAGCAGGAATCTCTTTAGCAGCCAGAAGGGCAGGAAAGTAAGTGCCTTGGTGGTGGAGGACAAGAGCTGGGTGAGGAACAAATAGGTCCCCTCTGAGACTCGATCATCCCCAGGCCTTCATAGGCAGGCAGTACAGCCAGGGGACTCCTGGCTTCTCCTTTGCTCTCAGGTCCATCCTAATCTTGCTGCGCGCTATCCTGTGTGGTTGCATCACCTACAGAATGGAAGTTTTCCTTTCACCATGTCCTTCAGTGCCATTCTGGCTTGACTGTTTGGGTTTCTAGTTCTCTGCTCTTCTTTCGTCCTCTTGCCAAAAGTTGTAACCCCTGGGGAGTGTGCCCTGTCTATGGTTTGGAGGTTCGGCCAGTTCTGGGACACCGTGAAAACCCTCAGGGGTAGCGTGGGACATTGCGGACGCTACCAGGGTCTAGGCTTCTTTTGGACTGTTCGCCCCTTCCTCTGTCTCCAGGCTCAGCGCCGCAGCGCCCCCTTCGCCAGCAGGGGCCTCCCGGAAGCGGGACTCCTTGAGCGTGGGGCGGGGCAAGGGGCGGGGCGGAGCCGTACCTGGGCCGAGCGCGAGCCGGGGGTGGGCTCTCAGGAGACCGCAGGCAGCCCCCGAGATCTGCACGGCCAGCCGCCGAGAGCTCGGGGCTCCGGGCGGAGAAGCTACGCTGTCACATGGGCGGCGGCGACGGGGCCGCATTTAAGCGGCCAGGGGACGGCGCCCGCCTCCAGCGCGTCCTCGGGCTTGGCTCCCGCCGGGCGCCCCGCGCTCTGCCCGCCGGGGGCCCCGCGCCGCGCCGCACCGTGCCGCCCCCGCCGGGCCATGCGAGCGCGGGCCCCGCCGCGATGAGCTCGCACATCGCCAAAAGCGAGTCCAAGACATCGCTACTAAAGGCGGCGGCGGCGGCGGCGGCGAGCGGGGGCACCCGGGCTCCCCGCCACGGCCCTGCCCGGGATCCGGGGCTGCCTGGCCGCAGGCTGCCCGGCGTCTGTCTGAGCACGCCGCCTCTGTCCGGGGACCCCAGTTCGCGGAGGCCCCTGTGCCGGCCGGTGCAGCGCGAGGAAGGTGCGCGGGGGAGCCGGCGTGGGCTCCCCCCGGCGCATTGCAGGCCCCGGGAGGCGCTGCCTACCGCTGCGTCCCGACCTTCGCCGCCGTCGCCGCTGCCGCCGACCCGCGGGCGGGATGGGGAGGAACGGGGACTGTCCCCGGCACTCGGCCTGCGGGGCTCGCCGCGAGCCCCGGGTCGCGGGGATCCCGCGCTCACCACCGCGCCCGAGGCAGACCCGTTCCTCCACCGGCTGCGCCCCATGCTCAGCTCCGCCTTCGGCCAGGTAAGGGCCGCGCCTCCTGGCCGCGTTCCCGGCAAAGGCGCTCGGGACCCTGCCGCGGTCGTGCGTCCACCGCCCTGAGTCCGCTGCCTGGGGTCTCCAGGTCACAGCCCGGCTCACCCAGTCCTCCCGCGGCCCGACACCCGGGCCCGCACCCTCCACCCCCTAGTCTGATTCAGCACCCTGTCGCTGTCCACACTCTGGGCCTCTTCGGGGTGTGACAATGTCTCCTAGCCTTCCTCGCCTTTGCTGGATGCTTGTGGGCTGAAGGGGAGCGACCTCCACAACCTTCCAGGAGATTTGCAGGGGTCACAGAGGTGCTCCAAGAAGGTGACGCCAAACCCACTCCTCTGACCGCTAGCTAGCTGATACCGCCAGAGACTGACTGAAGAGAGCAGGGACTTCAGAGTCTGGGGCAGCCTTAGGGAACAGAGACTTGCTTGGAGATGGGAGACCCTAGGCATTGACTACAGTGTTCGTAAAAGTCTGGGGAAAGTTAGGGGGTTCAGAAATAGGAAAAAGGCTCCTGGGCAGCCATGGAGGTGCTGTGCAGAGCTAGAGCTCAAACTGGAACTTTGGAGTGTTTTGAGGAGATGGTCACTGCAGGGGTGCCGTTAGGATGTGGAGTTGTAGGACTTGGAGTAGCACCCGCCTGTGTTGCTGTGCATTCTAGGGTCAGAAGGACCACCAAGAGGCCACCAATGGCTCCTTTTGATTCCCCCAGGCCTTTTCCTTAAGGGTCCCAGGTATCTGCGCAGCTGCCATTTACAAACAGCTTTGTGGTCATAATTGAAGTCTACCGTTTGGGACTGTGCTTCGAGGAGATGGGAACCTATGAACTCGTGAACAAAGCCTGGATTTCCACGAGTTCAGAGTCTGTAATCAAGTCGAACTCACTGGCACCACGTTGAGACAGTTCTGCCGCAGCCAAAGAGAAGTGTGATGCAAAGGTCTGATCAGAGTGTTGCTTCGTTTGAGGAGGGCACGGAGGCTGGAGCATTCCTGTGCTAAGATCTAGTGCAGAGAGACCGTCTCAAGCTCCCGGCTTGCCGTGCTGGATCAGCGTTCCAAGGAGGCCGTACGTGTTTTGCTTCAGATCTGCGCAAATCTTTTCAAAATACTACTCTGCAGTGGCTGATGCCAGCAGAGGTCTGACATGAAGGCAGCTGCACATGGATTCAGGTTGCATGGGGCTGCTGTGGTGGTGTGACAGGGCAGCAGCGTATGGCTTTGTTCCTGCAGGGAGCCCTCGTTAGCCAAGGGAGCTGGAAACAGTTCGGAGTACAGATTTGGATGCAGAGCTCTGAGAGTTTGCGTGGCGACATGCCGAGGGAGAAGTTCACTGCGGCGGCTCTGTGTTAGCGAAGAGGTATATGCAGAGTGCGAGGGCAGGAGTGATCCATGGACAGAAACCAGGTTGTGACAAATGTGCCATGTTGTTGAATGAGTGACCGCAGTTCACTCATTTATCAGCTATTTCTTGAACACCTACCATGTCCAGGAATCTGCTAGACTCTAGGGAGACAACAGTGAACAAGACAGCAAGGATTCTGGTTATTTAGAGGTGAATGTTCTAGCAGTTTAGAAGGCCCAGAATCACACACTTCCTTGGTTTCTCAGTTTGCTGGTGATCTGACTCTTAGAAAACAGGCCCTTGCTACCCGTTTTCGGAGAATTCACCTACACAGTCCCTTCCTGAACTCAGAGCTTTGCAGCTATGTGGTTTGGTTGGTTTCTCCTCCTGATTTCCCACTCATTAAGGGAAGAACATTCTCCAGCCTCATGTTCTGAAATGTCACTAGGGTCATCTGAGTCAGGAGGAGATGGAAGGTGCCATCAAATATTTACTACCTTCCTCTGGAAGCCCTGGCTTCTCGGAGCTGTTGCTTTTTCTTTAAAGCCCAGCTCCTTCTTCAGTTTGGGCTTCCTGCTGACATCAACGCATTGTTTGAACAGCAGCTGCAAACTGACATCAGACCCGGGCTGGGACTTTTCTTCATGTCAGAGCCTCTGGTCTCCTGTGACTGAGAGGAATTAGTGTCTCCTCTCTGTCTTCTGCACTGAAATTTCTGTCCTCAGAGACAGGGTGGAACCACAGAAAGAAAATAAAATTCTGAATACAAGAACTTTCAGGTAGGATTTGTTTAGGGCAAAATATATCTGGGGAAGCTTATTTTCATTTCTCTCAAGTTCCAGCTCTTTCTTTTTCTCTTTTTAAAATTTTCACTCTCGGGGGCTGGGGAGATAGCTCTGTGGCACAAATGCCTGCCTGGCAAGTGCAAGGTCATGAGTTTGAACCCCAGTCCCACAAAACAAAACAAAAAACAAAAAACAAAAAAAAAAAAAAAAAAAATTTTCACTCTCTCTAAAAATAAAATAAAATAAAAATTTCACTCTCTTTTTAAGACCTTATATGGATATATATGCATTTATTACATATATATATATATATATATATATATTTACATTTTTTTCTTGTTTCAGAACTTTTGTTTGTTTATTTATTTATTTTTATGGCCAGCTCAGCCTGCCCTGAGGGCAGGGCTGGCACAGCATGTGGTGCCGGGGATCAAACCACAGTCCCTGCAGGCGCCTAAGCTTTCCTAAGCAGGCGCTTTAGATCACTGTGCCATCCTGCCGGGCCCCATATATATCATTATATGAGTTAAAGCTCTCTGTCTCTCTCTCTCTCTGTATCTCTGTCTCTGTCTCTGTTTCTGTTTCTGTTTCTGTCTTTCGTCTCCCCCCCCCCCATAGGCACAGTCTTAATATCTCAAGAGCTGGAGCTAGGCATGCTAGTGCGTGCATTGGGAGGCTGAGGAAGGAGGATCACAAATTTGAGTCCAACTTGGACTACTTTACAAGACCCTGTTTGGAAAGTTAAATGAGATCTGGTGATATGTAAAGCTTGTCCCAGTGCAAGGTGGAGAATAACAGCTCTATCTATTTATTATTGTTGTTGTTCTTATTTAGTTACTTGATTCTACTTACCAAGGGCATGTTATTTCTGTTTGTGATGGAGCCAGGGAGAGCTAGTTCAGAGTGACATCAGTGGTACTAAATTAGACTCCTACATAGGGGAAAGAGGGCTTAAGATTCCACCCGTGACCTCATGGGATAGCCTTACTGCCTGGAAAGAGAGAGTGTGGTTTTAGGGCCAACATGTAGAACCATGGCTTGGCTTGAATGATATAGAGCTTCATGTTCCAATCACAGCTGTCACTTTCTATCTTTTTTTCTTCTTTCTTTTTTGGTGCCGAGAATTGAACTCAGGACCTTATACTTACTAGGTAGATGCTTGTGCCACTGAGCTATATCCTAGCCTCTACTTTCTCTCCTTTGTGTGACCTTGCATGTCATTTTGTTTCTCCAGTCTTGGTATCTTCATCTAGAAATGAGATCAACAAAAACAACCTTGGAGAGTTATTTAAAGAATTACCCAAGATTGGGTGGGGCTGGGGAGATAGCTCTGTGGCACAAGTACCTGCCTGGCAAGTGCAAGGCCATGAGTCCGAACCCCAGTCCCACACACACACACACACACACAAAATTACCCAAGATTAAGGTCAAATACCTGGCTCATGGAGGTGCTGGATAAAAGGCAGACTTCATTAATGTTCTTTTTAAAAGGTATTTACAGGACCCGGCAGGATGGCTCAGTGGTCTAAAGCGCCTGCTTAGGAAAGCTTGGGCGGCTGCAGGGACCACTGTTTGATCCCTGGTACCACATGCTGTGCCAGCCCTGCCCTCAGGGCAGGCTGAGCTGGCCATAAAAATAAATAAACAAACAAAAGGAAAGCTTGAGTGGCTGCTGGGGACCACGGTTTGATCCCCTGCACCGCATGCTGTGCCAGCCCTGCCCTCAGGGCAGGCTGAGCCAGCCATAAAAATAAATAAACAAGCAAACAAAAGTTCTGAAACAAGAAAAAAATAAAATTAAATAAATTAAAAAAAAAAAGCAAGAAGAGGTAGAGGAAAGAAGTAGGAAAAAATTAACTCAGAAGAGTAGTGATTGGAAGGTTCGGGTTCTGGGTTATTTCTGCTCTCTAAGATTGAGAAGAAACAGCCCTTCTAGAGGAGGCAGATATTACTAAAACCCGTAGCTTTGTCCCTCCTCTTCCCTTTTCCTAGCTGTTGAGATATCACTTCTGATTTGGATAAAACAGCCCAGTTTCTACATTGCTTTGCATATAGTAGTGTATCAGTATTACACGAATGAATGAATGAGTGAATGAATGCATTTGTCATTGTCAGAATTTTATCTTATTTTATGTGCTTAGTACAGGGCCTACAGGGTCTCACTAAACATTTCGGACTCCTAGTGGTCCTCCTGGTCTCAGCTTCCCAAGCGCTGGGATTATAGGTGCGTACCACCACGCGTATTCTCAATCACCATCTCAGTGCACCCATGCTGGGATCGAAATCATCAGAACTTTAGTTTCCTAGTTCTTGTAGTTTCTGTTGAGAGACAGGCCATGCTGATGGTTTGGGTCTTAATGGACTCAATAACACCCAGCCTCGTGTTCCCAGGAGAAAGGTTATGTATATTCCTCATTCCTAGCCTGACCAAGCCTCCTCTTAGCTCTTTCTCCAGGGATTGACAGGGGGAAGAGAAGGTCAGTTTGTAGTTAGCATCAATTACAGGTGATAGCAGTGGCTTTAGTCATTCGATTAAGAGTTTTCTGTAATGTATCCATTTTCTGGGAAGCATCTAGGGAACTGAAGTCTCGGTCTAGAGCCTGCCGAACAATGGTCAAAATCTATTCTTGTTATCTTTACTACAGTCTGCTTAGGGTAGCATTGCTAGCCCTCAATTCAGAGATGAGGCAATAGGCTCAAGAGAGGAGACTGAGTTCGCCAAAGATCACACAGTAAGCTAACGGCAGGACCGCCTGTCTCCAAACACACCTGCCCACACTGCAGCGGCTGAAAGCCACTTCTGTGTGTTCTCTGTTTGTCAGAAGCATCTACAAAGTACCTCTTATGTTTCCACTCGGCTTTCCCCAAGTGTCTTGGCCCTGTGCTGTCATTCAAATTCAAATGCTGGTGGTAGAACTGATCAGAACCAAAGGCCAGCTCCATCCTAATCAGGACTAATCAGCAAGGGGTTTATCCTTCTCATCCCCCTGATCCTATTACTCCATTCCACAACCCTAAAGGTGTGGCTTCCGAGGCCCAGGGACTGCTGCTCAGTGGATAAGGATCGTGAGCATGGCACACATGTGACCTGCTTGATTCCTCAGGCAGCCCCTACCTGCCAGCCCTGTTTCATTTCCTGTTGATGGTCAAGCCATCTGCCCCGCCTGACCAAGTTAGTTTGAGAAAGCTTGGGCGTCCCAGGTTCAAACTCGTAGAACTCTTAGATCTCTTTTGCCCTTAAACCTTCACCTAGTGTAAGCCCCGCCTCACTGCAGCAGGAGGGGCTTTCTTCAAGCTCTGGATTTTTCCAGGGTCCTGATTTTGCCATCCTCTGCCACCGGTTTCCAAGGACTGAGACATATCCCAAGGTCGACAAGCTGGTGCTGTGACCTGGTATGGCCTGCAGAGGGCAGGATCCACCGGGTCTGAGTGAGTGGATGCTGTATGAATGAATGCTGTATCTGGCCCTTTAAAACACTGACCAGACGGAGAAGAGGGACATTTTCTAGGTGCCTGGCACTAGGCCAAACCTTTTGTAAGTATTATCCCATTGGCTGTCATGAGAGCCCCAAGAGAGGCATTAATAGAACCCCCATTTTATAAATGAAGAAACCAAAGCTCAGAAAGACCGGCATGTCCTCAAGTTCACGGTTACTAAGCGGCGGGGCAAGATTTGAAGCCAAGTTAGTCTGACTGCGTTCCAAGCAGTGGGGTCTCTGGCTCTCCCCACTACGTGCAGGTTCGCATTCCCTGAGAGTGGACTAAACGTTGTCTGGAGCCCACATAGAGTTTTTTTTTTTTTTTTTTTAGAATTTTTTATTTTATTTATTTTTTTCTTGTTTCAGAACCTTTGTTTATTCACTCATTTTCATGGCCGGCTCAGCCCACCCCGAGGGCAGGGCTGGCGCAGCATGTGGTGCCGGGGATCGAACCAGCGTCCCTGAAGCCGCCCAAGCTTTCCCAAGCAGGCGCTTTAGACCACTGAGCCATCCCGCTGGGTCCCACATAGAGCTTTTAAAAGGGATCTTCTGGGGAGGATCCGTGTGATCCTAGGCTACAGCCTGTGCTGAAAGTTCTGCCTGTTGCTCTGCTGCCTCTGCGTGTTTCCACCTTTGATTAGTGTGATTCGCGTTTTCTTTCTTCCTTTGTTCATTTCTTTTTTCTTTTCCCGTCTTGTCTTCTTTTCTCAGTTTTATGTCAGCTCAACCTCAGAGCTATATCCGCAAGCCTTTTCATTTGTTTCATTTTGTGACAGTTTCTTGCAAGATTGCCCAGGCTGGTCTCAAACTCACTCTTTCTGCCTCAGCTTCCTGAGCAGGCATATGTACAGGCATATATTTCCCACCACTTGCTTTTCCAGATTTTCCATAGAAGTCTTTCCTTTATTTTATTTTATTTTTTATGTATTTGGTACAGAGTCTCACTATGTAGCTGACACTCATAGTGACCCTCCTGTTTTCAGCCTCTTCAGTGCTGAGATTATAGGCATGCACCACCATGCCCCGTCTTGCTGGCTGGCTCAGTGTGCCCAGGGCAGGTTGGGCACAGCATGTGGTACTGGGGATTGAACCCCGGTCCTTGAGCTTGCCTAAGCAGGCTCTTAGACCACTGAGCTATCTCTGCAGCCTATAGAGGTCATTCCTGATTCCTCCAGCTAAGTCAGATTCTCCTGTCTCATATTCTTAGAGCTCTTGTGGTTTCCTTCATAGCATTTGTCTCAAAAGTAGTGCAATAATTAGGCACCTAGGCCCAGCGGGATGGCTCAGTGGTCTAAAGCGCCTGCTTGGGAAAGCTTGGGCGGCTTCAGGGACCGCGGTTCGATCCCCGGCACCACATGCTGCGCCAGCCCTGCCGTCAGGGCATGGGCTGAGCCAGCCATAAAAATGAGTGAATAAGCAAATAAAGGTTATGAAACAAGAAAAACATAAATAAATAAAATAAAAAATTCTTTAAAAAAATAGTAATAATTAGGCACCTAGCCCCTTTCTATCTCTTGCCTGCCTGCTGGTATATAAACTCCCTTGAAACAGGCACCCTGTTTCTCATGGTCCCCACAACAGTCCCAGAGACAAGCACAGGGCCTAGCACATAAATGCTGGACAAATGATCCTTCTCTCTTCCACTTGAATAATTAATGAGTCTCTGTTCCCTGTCCTACTCTTCCTGTGTATATTTCATTAGTAAGGTAGGGGAAGCCCGGTTTTTCACTGGAGCAGAGGGAAGCCGAGGAGTGGGAGGTGATCACCAGCAGACAGGACTCACTCCCCACCATCCTTCCCGCTCATCAGTGTGCAACAAACTTGGCCCCGCCCGAGCCTGCTGAGTGCTTCCTCCATGCTCTGTTTCCACAAGAAGTCTTTGAAGAGGGCATTTATGTTGGCAGTTTGCCCTTCCTGTTCCCAGCCATCCCTTTATGCATCCACACCGCATGAGGGTGTACCCTCCTTTCCCCTCCCCTCCTCTGGGTGTGTGTCCTGGTTAAACCATTTGCTGACCAGCCGTGGCTGCAGTGTGACCAAGGAGGGCCACCCAGGAAAGTCCTCCCAGTCTCCTAGGAGCAAGCCTGTGCCATCGCCCTGGGCAGTGCCCCAGCCATTTTCCCTAATTGATTTTCCACCAGCGAGCCACCCTAACTGGACAAAAGTGCCTGGAATTGGAGCCACTCTGGGCTGAAACTCTGCACTGCAAGTTTAATAAGACTTGGTTACAATCAGGAGCTTGGGAGACATCCTTCATCCCTCTTATCTCTGATGCCCCCTGCTGGGCAAAAATAAATGCGGGAAACAGATGCTTCCTGTCTGGTTATCAGGCTCCAGCTCTTGGTCTCTAATAGGATGTCTGAGGCTTGAGATGAATTCACATCAAAGCCAGGACCTGGAGGGATGAGGAAGCGTGACCACTTATAAACGGGCAGCGGTAAGACCCGGAGGACCATTGGTAAAGGGCATTGTTCCTGCTCTGTACCCCAGGAAGGTCCATAGAAGATCCTCACTTGGGATTGGGCAGAGCGTGAGAAGGTCCCAGAGACCTTGCCCACACTTTCTGTGCCAGCCTCCGTCCTGCCTCCCTGGGACCATCTCAGCTGTCAGCTCAGCTCTGCTGCCAGCCCCGGAGCCTCTTCCCAATTCAATGATGAGGCAAGTGTGAAAAATGGAGCGTAATAGAGACGTCACCAGATCTCCCAGGCCCTTAACTGCAGCTGCCTGCTCTCCATCCAGCTGGAACTGCCCGAGGCCAGTGAGGATGCTTGCCCATCCGGCTCACTGCTCTTCGAAGGAGGCATACAGCTCCCTCGGGGCTGGTGTATGCATGCATGTGTATTGAATGCAGCGGTGTGTGTGTGTGTGTGTGTGTGTGTGTGTGTGTGTGGTCAGTGTGTGCACACAAGAATGCAAGCTGTGAGGCACCCTGGCTTCGGGGGCCCAAACTAGCCAGCTTCTCCTTCTGGATCTGCTGGCCTAATTCCCAGCCACAGCTGCCACCCTGGGTCCCCTCCCAGAGGCAATCTCCCGGCAGATTTGGCAGCCAGGAAAGGAGGGGCCAAGCGAAGGGGAAAGAAGCAGAGAAAGGACTCCGCTCTAATCTGATGTAGATGATCCCGCAGGCTTCTCCGCTCAGCTGCCTTCTGCCGCCAGCTCTCCAGGCAATTTTCTCTGCGCACTGTACTCTTCTCTTCTGCCTTTGTCTCCTTAAGAAAGTGCCCAGAAAGTTAAACCCAGACGCACAAACGCACATACAATCCACCTCCCCACCCCCACCCCCCCAAAATCAGAGAGCAAGAACAGGCAGACGAGTAAGAGAGCACGCGCGCAAGCGAGAGGGCTCAGCTCGTTCCTGGAGGAAGAGCGACATAGGCAGAGGGAGGCTGGGGTTGGCTGTGACCTGGACTGAGGTCTCCTGGTCCCCAAGGAGCCTTCTTCATGGACCCAGGGATCCCAAGAGGGGCTGCCTCAACTTAGGATGGGCAACTGTGTCAAGTCGCCACTGAGACATCTCTCCAGGAAGGTATGTTTCCAGAGTTCCCAAGCCCTGGGGCTGGGACATCTTGCCACTCGAGCGTGGAGTGGGGTTGGGCCTCAGAAGCTTGCAGTCCTTCTGAGGGGTTTCGTGGAGTGGGGTTGGGCATCAGAAGCTTGCAGTCCTTCTCAGGGGTTCTGTCCAGAGCTGCTTCCCTGTTCTTCTAGATACCTTCTGATTGTAGTTTCTTCTAACCTAAGCTCTGAGCTGAAGTTGGAACTTAGAGCTGGGGAGGGGGGGGTGGAGGGTGGGAAGGGGCAGGGACCAGGGGAGGCTGTCTGTGGGAATTTGCATGAGAGTTAAGAAGGAAACCATGTAGCTTTGAGGCTTCTGGACTGTGAAATGGCAGGTACGGATTCCTAGGTTGTCACTACATGGACACCCTTGAAGCGGGCAGGATTAGAAGACCCATCCCAGTAGTTGGCCCCAGGGCTCATTCATGTCCTTTGAGGATTTGTACCCTTCTCTGGCAGTCTCCTAAGTGCTCAGAATTGAGATTTTGAAGTGGATCTCTTGGCTATTAAAAGGAACCAAGCAAAGAATCCCCCTTTCTCTACCACTAGTAATTCTTGAGACAGATCACAGAATCCTGAGAAAGATCAGAATGACTTGCTTAGAGCTTAGGAAATAGGGTGCCTAAGAGCTGTGTTGAACAGGAGTGGACAGACGTGCATCCTGGGGTCTCTGCTCACCCCTGAGGCATCTTTCAGGCAAGTCTGGGCTTAGACCTGTAGGGTTTTGCTTCAGGTGGGCTTCGTAGTTAAGCCCTAGAAGAGACTCATTATTTGTGTGTGTGTGTGTGTGTGTGTGTGTGTGTGTGTGTGTGTGTGTGACACCAGGGATTGAACTCAGGACCTTGCGCTTGCTAGCCAGGCTCTTTTGCCACTGAGCTATATCCCCGGCTGAAGCTGTTATTATTAAAGAAAGAACGATGTAGATGTTTTCCTCCCATCCTCCCATTTTCTAGAAAAGGGACTTGATTGCTGCTCAGAGAGGTGAGGAGCACATGTAAAAGGTCACAGGTTGATGAACGGCTCCTTTACCTGAGCCCCATCCTACCCCTTCCATCAGCTTGATGGCCTCTTGATTTAGGACATTTTGGGCTTTTCTGCCTGTCAGCTTCCTCTTCTGGCTAAGCTGCTCACATCACATTCCAGTTAATCTTCACCGCTTCTTGAATCCTTCTGAAGGCTGATGGTTTCTCTCTGTGTGTCCCCAAACTCCCATCTGTCATCATCTTAAGGGAGTCTTCTGCCGCAGAGGTGCCCCCACCCATGCTGACACAGAGAAGCAGAAACTGATCTGAATTCGTCCAGCGCACCACAGGGCAAGTGAGTTCTGTCTGGAGTTTTAGGAGTTGAACTTAGGAACAAGAATTGTCCTTGTCTCCTCACCCATCTTCAACTCAGAGTGCTTAAAGAGTCACACTACTCAGGTGTGACCCTTTTCATGTGACCTTGAGGAAAGTACTTCGTTACACTCCAGGGCCTTCATTTTTATCAGTAGGGGATATGAATCAATTTCTCTCTTCTTTGTCCTTCACTTTTTCTCTCTGTGTGTGCTGGACGTTAAGTCATGGCCTTGTACATGCTGAGCAATTGAGCTATGCTCCCAGCCCTAATACCTATCTCTTTATTTATTTATTTTTGTCTTTTTGAGATAGGGTCTCATTATGCAGTTCAGGATGGCCTTGAGCCCAGGCTGGTCTCGAACTCGCACTGATCCTCCTACATCAGCCTCCCGAGTGCTGGGATTACTGGCATGCGCCACCATGCCCCGCTCCCTATTTCTTTTTTTTTTTTTGTGGGACCAGGGTTCGAACTCACGACCTTGCACTTGCCCAGCAGGCACTTGTGCCTCGGAGCTATCTCCCCAGCCCCACGCTCCCTATTTCTTTAGATTGTAAAAACAAAATAAAGTGCTAGGCAGAGTGCCTAGACATGGTACTCAATAAATATTAACAATATTATCAATTGCAATCATAATTTTTCTACTCTGGGCTTTAGGGAATTGAAGAAGAAAAGGAATATGGGAGAAGTTGTTGTTATTTTGGTGTTGTTGCTGTTTTTGAATCCAGGGCCTCACACGTGCTCTTCCACTGAGCTACATCTTCACCTTCTGAGTCCGTGAAATAGGGTAAAAGATCATCGCTTTCTTTTTTTTTTTTTTTTTAATTTTATTTATTTATTTATGTTTTTCTTGTTTCAGAACCTTTGTTTGTTTATTCACTCATTTTTATGGCTGGCTCAGCCCGCCCCGAGGGTAGGGCTGGCGCAGCATGTGGTGCCAGGGATCGAACCGCGGTCCCTGAAGCCGCCCAAGCCTTCCCATGCAGGCGCTTTAGACCACTGAGCCATCCCGCCGGGCCCATTCATCACTTTCAATATTATGTTTCTTAGAAAAATAGCAATAATTACCTTTTCCTATTTGCACAGTATCCAAGCTTTGCTATCTCACTTGCACTTTTCCACTAAGTTGTTCTCTTTGCAAATTTTCAGAGAAAGAAGCTGGACACAGAGATAAGAACCTTTCTAAGGTCACCTAGACACCAGGAAGCAGAGCTGGGATTTAGACCCTGGGCTGTGTAAAGACACAAATGAGATTTTATTTTTATTTTTCCTCCAGGAGAGGCTACCTCTCTCCGTCTCTCTTCTGCTCTTGGAAATGTTATCATAGATTCCTGAATCTGACCTTCAGGGTCCTCTAATCTAAATTCCCAGTGAGAGCATCAACCCCTCTTCAACCTCCCCAAACTCGAATCCTTCTGTTTCTCCTTGAATCCTAGGACAGAACGAGTTTTGACCCGTGTGCTTTTGTCCAGCTCGTGTTGCTAGAAAGCCATAAGGTCATGAGGCACACTGGCCCTCTCATGCCCAGGACAGGTCCCTTCAATGCCAAGAGACATTGTCAGCTAGTAGCGTGGCTTCCTTAGTGGTAGCTGGGCAACTGGTTGTGGTGAGAGGCAGCCTGCTCAATGCTCAGAGTTGGCCAGCGCCAGGCTGTCAGGTGCCATCACTGACAGGAGAACTGCAGCTTCCAGGGGGAACTTGGTGCCAGGCCGTGTTATGATCAAGAGGTGCAGTGGAAAATTCCCCAGCCACCGTGGACTCATTCTTTGTGGGAGCAGAGTCCTCTCCATCCTTCTCGTTTCCTTCCTGATTGGCAGATGTCCCCCCACTTCCCCTGGGGCCGGAAGTAAATGCCTTTTGGCACCTAGTGTCTCTTAAACTGCATCACCACTGTCACCACCATCATTATTGTCATCTCTATGGCAACATTTATTAGGCTCTTGCCGTGTTCTAGATGCTTTTCGGAGCACTTTCCTTGCAGTAGCTCAAGTCTTTCTTACAAAAATCCTCAGAGTAGACATGGCTGTCCCCACTGTATGGAAAAGGGCACGGGTGTACAAAGCACTGAAGTGACCAGCCCAAGGTCACACAGCAAGCCAGTGGCGGAGGCAGGACTTGTCCCTAAGGCTGTGTCCAAAGCCAGCGTACTAAACCACCCCTCAGAGTTCTGTGCTACCTGCTGTCTCCTCCTTTCCTGATTATGTTCATTCTGAGCCAAGTACATGAGATTCAGCCGGAAACGCAAAGTCCAATTTTCTTTTTTTTTTTTTTTTTTTTGTCTTTTTGAGACAGGGTCTCACTGTGCAGTTCAGGCTGGCCTTGAGCTAACTTTTGTAGCCCAGGCTGGTCTCGAACTCACAGCGATCCTCCTGCCTCAGCCTCCCGAGTGCTGGGATTACAGGCGTGCGCCACCACGCCCGGCAACAAAGTCCAATTTTCTGCAAACGTCTCCTGAAATTGTTCCCTGGGGTCAGGCCGTGCTCAGTCCCAGGTTCCTTCAGTGCTCACTCCCTGCTGAGAAGGACCATCTGGGTTCGGGCCTGGGTGCTGATGTGGGAACGAGTGCAGCGGAGGCCCTGAATCCTCCCTCTTTGTGGCATCCAGCTAGAATGCATCCCTGACCTATCTGATAACCTCTCAAGTTTTGTAACTTTCTAAAACTGATTCTTGTTCTCACTCTTGCTCAACTTGAGGCTTAGACTCATGGGTCTCAATCACTGCTCTTTGAGGGTCTAGACTACTGCTCCTCCCTCTAGTACTGCAAAGCAGCCTCCATCTGATGTCCCATATCAGGAGGTTTGGGAAAAATCATTAGAAGACAGGGAAGGGGCTTGCTTCAGTGGGATAGGTTGCCCCTTGGTCTTGAGATCCCCTCCTAGGCATGGCCTTTGTCGAGCCATGGGCAGCTGGGCAGGAATAGAGTGAATTCGGTGGGAAGGGTAAGGTATGCAGCTCTAGGGTTCTCAGACTAAGACAGCCCTCCGAAATTAAGCTTCTCTGCCTATCTTTGGGAAGAGTCTGCTTCAGGTTCCCACCCTGAGAGGAGAGACCACCCAGTGCAGGGCTAAGGGTAGAGAACCGTGGCCTGGATTCTGGAGAGGCACTGGGCATGCTGGGAGGCCAGGATGGGACCTAATGTTGCGTCTGTGGGCAGTGCTGACTTTTTATAGCTGCGTGGGAACCCGAGGGCAGGAGGATGGGGTTGGCCAGGGCCTTGGATCACTGCTATATTCGGTCAGCAGACAAGGTCCTTGCCTCAGCCTCTGGAGGTCTAGCATGCTGGGCAGGGAGCCAGAGAAGGCGGGCGGGAGGGAGCGAACTGCTGGGAGCTTGTCTAATCTTGCAGTCACAAGCGGATGGAAGTCAAGCGCAGGCCAGGCGTGTCTTATTTAGCTCACCTGATGATCTAGACCAGGAAAGCTGGCAAGGGGGGTGGGGGGAAGGCCAGAGCTAAGTGGTGCTGCCCATGTAGTGGGCACATAGTGCCCATTTTGTCCCCATCCCCACCTCTTTCAACCTGCCTGCTTAGTTTAGGGCAACAGCGGCACCCGGCACCCGTTGCCACCGCTAGTTTAGCAAACCAGTTCAGCGTGTTCTTCATGTTGTCGGCTCTCAGAGTGCTCTCCCAGCCTCCCAGTAGGATCCCACCTGGGAGGAAGGGTCAGAGCCCAGAAGGGACCTGGGAGACAGGACTTGGCCAGGAAAATGCTTACACTACTGAGCTGTCTATCTTCCCAGCCCCAAAAGGACATCCTTCTGGCATGCTTGGGGAGAATGCTTCCCATTGGTTAGGACAGAGTTTCCCTCTCTGCTTCTCTTCTCAGCTTCTGCATGCACACAAGTGTGTGCTTATGTATGTGTTAGTGTGCATGTGCGCATGTGTTCATGTGTATATGTGACACACGGAGCATCACACCCAGCTTTCCCTGGAATGACTTTCAGTCAAGGGTCAGCATTTCCATCAGTGAGACCGATGTGACGCCTGGCTCTAAGCATCTTGAGACTCTTGCACCCTGAGAGCATCTTCTGTTGAGGAGACTCCTACCAGGACCAGAAGCCAGGCTGGGCCAGGAGGGCCTATGTGCGCAAGGGGGTGATGCCCTGCTTCTCTTTTGATTTGCTTGGTGCGGGCTGCAGATGCACCAAGAGGAGAAGAGCAGCTACATGGTGGTGCAGACCAGCGAGGAACGGCTGGCGGCCAGTGGTGAGCTCCCTGGACCACTCCTGATGCTGGCCCAGAACTGCGCCGTCATGCACAACCTGCTCGGCCCTGCCTGCATCTTTCTGCGCAAGGGCTTCGCTGAGAACAGGCAGCCTGTACGTAAGTTGGCCCAGTGGAGCTCACTCAACTTGGCTTCACAGGGCCTATGGAGGGACTGGGAAGGAGAGGGGGTTCTGTGCCCAGCGCTTCCTGTCCTCCAGTGGATTCTCCTCAGATCGGACACCCCAAGTTTCCCCTTCTCAGCTGCAAAGTGAACCCATGTTCACCAGCAAGAAATAATGCTAGCAGATAAAATTCAGTGGGATGCTTACAATGTGCTGAGCACTGGACTAAGTGTGTTGATGGACAGCCTCATTTGGTCCTCAGCGACGCCAATGGGCACTTTTATCGTGCCCATTTTACAGACGAGGAAACTGAGGGACCAGGTAGCCGATGGTTGCCTAGCAGGTAAATAGTGTGATTTCAGAGTTTTCTGCTTGGAATGATTCTAGATCCACACTATTGTCCAGTAGAATTTTCTACTGTGATAGTTTTGGAAAAAAAAATCCTAAAATCCATGCTTTCCATTACAATAACCACTAGCTGCAGACTGCCGCTGACCCCTTGAAATGTGATTAGTGCCACCACAATGGAACTGAATTAATTTTGTTTCACTCTAAGTCAAATTTAAATAGATGTCTGTAGCTAGTAGCTACTGTATTAGCCTTCTGTGAACAGCCAGAGGGAAGAAGGAGGTGCTGACGTTACAGACACAGCTCTTCCAGGTCATTTAATAAATGCCATGGATTAAAGCCACGTCTTGTCCTATGGCATCAAGGCCTGTGAGGTCAGTGCTAGCATCAGCTCACATTACCGTGGATGACATGGTGGCTCGGAGAACACAAGTGGTCTGTCCCTGGTGCCAAGGCTGTGAAGCAGCAGCTCTGGGATTTCTCCCTGGATCTGTCTGGCTCTTGGGCCCAAGCTCCTGTCCCCAGCTGCGTAACTTGGGGGAAAGGAGCACATGAGCTTCATGCCGCTGGCCACCTGGGCTAGGGCACGTGGTTTCCCACCCTGGCTGGACTCCTGATCACAGCCCATGCCCACGCTGCCTTGCTCCAAGGTCCCCACCACAGGCATGCGGGGAAGAAGGGTGCCTCCCTTGCTGCTGGTGGGGCTCTGTGCATGTAACGGACCTGGAAAGAGCTGTGGTGAGCGTCAACAGTGCCCTGATGGGTGGGAAAGAAGTGGTGCGGCTGTGTAGCTGGGCCCTGCGAGTATCCTTTGCACAAATGCACACACATGCACACGGCTGGCTCTCTTCTCCATGAGGCCTGTGGATGCCACCAACTATAGATCAAAAAAGTCTTTTTTCCCTATTTCTGGAGATTGAAACTAAGCCTCTTTCCATCATTCATTCATTCATTCATTCAAGTTTTAATTTTAAGATGAGATCTCTCTAAGCTGCCCAGGCCAGGCTCAAACTTGCAACACTCCATCTTCAGCATCCCAGAGTGCTGAGATTATAAGTGAGCACCACTACACCTGGCTTCCAAACATGGCATCTGTACCAAGCATGCATGGACTACTTTTTCTCATCACTGTTCCCTAAACAGTGTGGCATAACAACTATTTGCATAGCTTTTTTTTTTTTTTTTAAGAATATTTATTTATTTATTTATTTATTTATTTATTTTCTTGTTTCAGAACCTTTGTTTACTCACTCATTTTTTATGGCCGGCTCAGCCCGCCCCGAGGGCAGGACTGGAGCAGCATGTGGTGCCGGGGATTGAACTGCGGTCCCTGAAGCTGCCCAAGCTTTCCCAAGCAGGTGCTTTAGACCACTGAGCCATCCCGCCAGGCCCCTTGCATAGCTTTTGTATTGCACGAGAAATCCCAAGTCATCCAGAGACGAGTTAAAGTGTTTGGGAGGATGTGCAGAGGTTAGATGCTAATGACAGCCCGTTGTATAAAGGAACTTACGCATCCTCAGGTGTTAGCACCCACATGGAGCCCCGGAAAACGTTGCTCACCAACACGGAGTGATAGCTATACTCACTCTAACTATTAATATGATATCTTGGAAAACTCACCTGAGAGTCTAGGAACACACCTGCTTGTCCAGGACAGGAGTGATAAACCCTGTGTCAAACACGACCGCAAGGAGCTTTTTTAACTGAAGTTCCCCTAGCAGCAACCACCTTACAGAGACAATGGTCCCTTCAGGTGACTCCTTTCCTCATCTGGAGAGAGCGCCTGGAGGACCTGGGAGCTAGCCAGCTGCTATCCTGGGCTCACAGGTACTCAGAAGCAGGGCCACTCTTCTGGGGCCAGAGCCCCCTCTTGGGGCTGCTGTGGAGTAGATGGGCACCACAGCCTCCACTCACCCAGGACCAGGGCTGGAAGAGCCTGTGCACATCGCCCTCACTGTGCCTGCCGAGTGTGCTGGATACAGGTGCCCACACTCGCTGTGAGCCACCTGGGGTGGCCACACCTGCCTCATGCGCATCCTTCCCAAAGGTGGAGGAGTAGAACATGAGCACCTGTATCTATTCTGTGCCAATCTGTCTCCTGCTGGGCAAGCGTGGGGCATCCTCCAGAGCCTGCCCCATGCTTCCTCTGGGCCTGCTCTTTGGAGACTCCTCTGCCATCTGTTCTGATGCCTGGACCCAGGGTTTCTTTGATTCCCCAAGGAGACCCAGGCTCTGCCAGAGGCTAGAGGTGTGTGCTTCGGGCCCTGGCAGCAGCTAGAGAGACTAGCAGCCTCCAGGGTCCTATGCTATGTCCTATGACAGGACAAGGTATAGGGATAGTGATCAAACAGCAGAAGATGGGACGGTACCCAGGAGGCAGGCACAGCCCCAATTCTGGCTCCATCTCCTTCCCTCCGGGGCTGCCTGTGCACCCCTGCCTTCTCCCCCCCCCCCACTCTTCTCCCATTGTCTTGCAGGCTTCCCCTCCCTGGCTTCTTCCAATGGCACTGGGTGGGGGTTTCTCTGGGTGACTTCCCCGGCCCTGTTTTATTTACAGGTTTTGCCTCTGGACCAGCTCTGTTCCAGGTACATTCCTGTACCTGGAGGTGGTGTGCCCAAGCTCTGGGACAGTGTTGGGTGCTGGAGCCCAGGAGCTTCTGTGTCTATGGGACACACGTGGCTGCGTTTTTCCCCTTTAAGGACACGGTCCAGACAAACTTCTGCTCTGTTCTGTCAGCTCCCACCCGGTGCCTGCTGCTACCTGGCCAGCCCCACCGGGTGGGCATCTGGTGATTTCTGAGTCCCTTGTCCCTGCTAATAGGACATTTTTCTTCTGTTTCAGGATAGATCCCTGCGGCCAGAAGAAATTGAAGGTAAAACTTGGGCCTTAGGGGAAAGGGCTGCTCAGCCCTCCAGGAAGAGGTGGGAGGGCAGTTGGTGGGAAGAGAGAGGCATGCTAGCCTCCTGGGATCAGGGCCTGGGACAGACAGGGACCTGCTGTGGAGCTACCACTGGAGGAGTGAACCTGGAGCAAGCTGAAGACCCTTGAGTGCTGGGGGGTGCAGGGCACCCCTCTTCCAGCTCCTGAGCTCTGGCTGCCTTTGTCTCCAGAGACTCTGTGGGTCCTACCACCAACCCCACCCACCTTGGTTCACTTCCCCAGAGCTCCGAGAGGCCTTCAGAGAATTCGACAAGGACAAGGATGGCTACATCAACTGCCGGGACCTGGGCAACTGCATGCGCACCATGGGTTACATGCCCACTGAGATGGAGCTCATCGAGCTGTCCCAGCAGATCAACATGAACCGTGAGTCCCTCCACAGGGCACTTCTACCCTGCTGCTCACATGGGCCTGGGTTCCAATTTTGCATCTGTCTCTTTCCAGCTCTGTGACCTGACGGAACCTGTATATTCTCCCTGAGCCTCAAATTCCAAATCTGTCAAATGAGGGTGGCAGTTAGGGAGAGGAGCCCAGGAAGTACATGAGGGAACCTGTATCAAAGAGCACAATACTGTACCTGGCTGACAACACAAAATGGTCAGCGGGAACGGGGCATGGTGGTGCACACCTGTAATCCTAGCTACTTGGGAGGCTGAGGCAGGAGGATTGGTGCGAGTTCGAGACCAGCCTGGGCTACAAAAGTGAGCTCAAGGCGAGCCTGAACTGCATAGCGAGACCCTGTCTCAAAAAGGCAAAAAAAATAAATAAATAAACCCAGTTCACAATGAATAAAATAGGCGGGAGTTTGTAGCCGCAGCCTCGCCATGTCAGATGCATGGAACCAGCCCGAAGGAAGCAATTCTCTCTGTCTTAGTCTGGGTACAGTGCAAGGTGTTTGGTCTGTGAAGGGAGGCACTGGGGTGGTCAGGGAGGGAGGTGGGAAGGGGTCTGCACAGGGCATGGTGTTCTCAGACCAGCTGCCTTTCCGGTGGCTAAAGCCTGGGCTCCGGGGTGAATACAGGCTGCCCACCTCCAGGCTTGCCACCATCCCCACCTCTCTGCAGGGATTATCCCCCAGCACTGTCCAGTGGTGACAGGTGGGTGGGTCCTAGCTCTCTGGAGCTTCTCCCTCTGGGGAGAGCCACTAGGGTGTTGAGCTTGCATCTGCATAAGGCTGGGGCCACTCCTACGCTCCTCTGGGCCTTTCCCTGGTGTGCATGGGTCTCTCTACTCCTGCCTCTGTGATCCCAAGTGCCCTCTCCTCCCCCACTCAGTATCGCCTGCTTCTGCTTCCTGATCTGTCCTGTCCCCTCACTCGATCTCCGGCTACTCCTCTGAGACAGTATTTGACATGGTACCTGTTTGGGGTCACCTCCCTGTCCTTGTTTGGTCTTTGCGTGCACCCTGGACCTTGAGACAAGCAGATCAGGAAGGGGTTGGCCGTTTCCACACCTACATTGCTGGGGGTGGGGAATGGGTGTGTCCAGGGTGACCTTTCCCTTGCTCTTGCCCTAGTGGGTGGCCATGTGGATTTTGATGACTTCGTGGAGCTCATGGGGCCAAAACTTCTGGCAGAGACAGCAGATATGATTGGCGTAAAGGAACTGCGAGATGCCTTTCGAGAGGTGGGTGAGGGTCAGCGGGCGGCAGGGGAGGGCCGAGAGCATTTGGATCCCAGTCGGACGATGATGGCTACTTGAGAAGAAGCCCAAGCCCTGGGCCCCTGAGCAGGGGAGGGGACTTGGGCAAAGAAGGGCTGCAGAGGAAAGAGGAACGCTGACGCCAGAAAGGCACCTCTGTCTTGGGATCTGCTGCTGCGACTGGTGTCCATGCCTCTGTCCCCTGCCTCCTACCCTCTCTAGTTCGACACCAATGGCGATGGGGAGATAAGCACTAGTGAGCTGCGAGAGGCCATGAGGAAGCTCCTGGGCCATCAGGTGGGACACCGAGACATAGAGGAAATTATCCGAGATGTGGACCTCAATGGGGACGGACGAGTGGACTTTGAAGGTAGGTGGGGCTTGTGAGTGGAAAGAGAGGCAAGCCAGAGAGGTTCTTCATGGAGCCCTTCAGCCGTGTGTCAGTCAAGCAGTCATCCATCCAGCCAAACTCTCTCCTGTCCTGCCTTGCCCTGCACCCCCCCCTCTTCGCCTGCCATCACCATCTCTGAATAAGTGCTTCAGGCTCCCTGTTCTTCACATTGTCTCCCAGCAGCTGATTGTAGCAGTGGCCCAACTTGGCCCTGAAATTGGAGAGTACATGGGAGGTGGGAAGGGGTTGGCACAGGGCAGGGTGCTCTCAAACCAGCTGCCTTTCCAGGTGGCTGAAGGCTGGGCTCAGGGGTGAATACCGGCTGCCCACCTCCAGGTGCCCCTCTCCAATTTCATTGTTCTTGTTAATTTTTTATTTTTTATTTTTATTTATTTATTTTTTTGGTCTTTTTGAGACAGGGTCTAACCGTGCAGTTCAGGCTGGCCTTGAATTCACTTTTGTACCCCAGGCTGGTCTCAAACTTGCACCGATCCTCCTACCTCAGCCTCCCTAGTGCTGGGATTACAGGCGTGCGCCACCACACCCAGCAATTCTTGTTAATTTTTAAAAAAATCATTTATGTGGTACAGAGTCTCACTGTCCAGCTCCCACTCTGAGTGATCCTCTTATCACAGCCTCCACCACCCTGGGATTACAGGCATGCACCACCACACCTGGTCTTGGTAGCTGGTGGCACAGCATGTGGTTCTGGGATCAAACCCGGGTCCTTGTGCTTGCAGGCAGGCACTTACACCACCATGCTATCTCTCAGCCTAGAGGCGCCACCCCCAGTTTTTTTTTTTTTAATCTCTATATTTCCTACTTGATAAAGCACATGACACACAGCTATATTCCATAAGAGTTTTTTTTCTAAAAAGGAATTAACAATCACAATAGCTACCATATTGCACCCTTATGCACAAATCATTGTAGTAAGTAAATGTACATACAGTATCTCATTTAATTTCACAATGACTCATGGATTGCACCATTATAGCCTACTGTTACAAAGGAGGTAACTGAGGGGCTGGCAAGATGGTTCAGGGGTCTAAAGCACCTGCTTAGGAAAGCTTAGGCAACCGCAGGGACTGCGGTTCAATCCCCGGTACCACTTGCTGTGTCAGCCCTACCCCCAGGGCAGGCTGAACCAGCCATAATACAGAAAAAAAAGGAGGTAACTGAGGGGCTGAGGAGGTAGAGATAGCTCAGTAGAATAAGCACTTGCCTGGCAAGCACAACATCCTGCAGTAACATCAATCCCCTTTACTGAAAAAAAAAGAAAGAGAAAGAAAAAAAAAAAAAAGGAGGTGGGCCCAGCAGGATGGCTCAGTGGTCTAAAGCGCCTGCAGGCAGCATCAGGGACCGTGGTTCAATCCCTGGCACCACATGCTGCGCCAGCCCTGCCCTCAGGGCAGGCTGAGCCAGCCATAAAAATAAATAAATAAATAAAACAAAAGTTCCGAAACAAGAAAATAAAATAAAATAAAAATTTCTTAAAAAAAAAAAAAAAAAAAAAGGAGGTAACTGACTCAGAGAAGTAATATAACTTGCTCAAGACTGGCCATTCAGGGTCAGAGCCAGGCACAAACTCAGGCCTGGAATCTCACCTAATCCTGTCTGTGACAGCACAGCAGATTCTCTGAGATATGAGAGAAAAGGAAAATGTTGACCCTGAGTTCCAGGAACCTGCATGCTGAGCCAGAGCTTGTGTCCCGAATGCGAGGTCGAGAGATCTTCCAGGGAGTGATTGGCCTTGTGGGGGTGAACAGGTGGAGAACTGGCTTTGCCACCCTCAGGTCGCCCTGTGTCACACTGTCAGCTTGCATGCTACAGGTGGTGGTCGTCCTCCGAAAGCCTGGCTGTGCCCACTGATTTTACCAGGTTGTCTTTCTTGGGTACCTGCTATGCACTCAGACTTGGCCCCTACCTTGCAGAGCCCAAGATGGGCAAGGAAAACAGAAAAGTAGTGGAATCCATGCTGCGTTAGGGGAAGTAAGATGTGGAGTGTGGAAGGAGCCCCTGTGCCAAGCTGGGGAGAAATAGGGGGACCTCCTAGAGAGGTTGTAGCTAAAGCGAGCCCTGCAACATGGGTGGAAGCTACGAGAAAAAGGAGGAGGAGTGTTTGTCTAAACGGATTGAAAACTTTGTCCACATAGAAATATGCACATGGACATTTGCAGAAGCTTTCTTCATAATTGCCCAAACTTAGAAGCAACCAAAGTGTCATTCAGTAGGTGAACAGGGAAAATGAACTGTGATGTATTGAAGACCGTGGAATATTACTCGCCATTAAAAAGTGTTGAGTGATCAAGCATAAAAAAGACCCAGAAGAACCTCAGATACATGTAACTTGGGGAAAGAAGCCAATATGGAAAATCTGCACACATTCTGAGTCCACAGGAAAAAGATCAGGGGCTGCCAGGATTGTGGGAAAAGGATAAGGGGATAAACAGACCAAGTACAGAGGATTTAGGCAGTGAAACTGATGCCTGTGACCGTAAGAGCAGATACACGTTATTGTATGTTTGTCTAACACCATAGAATATATGACACCAAGAACAAAAGCTAAAATAAATATGGGTGCAGGGTCCTCAGGGTGGATCAGTGTGGTGCATCAGTTCAAGTGGGGAGGGGCAGTGGGGAGTATTGGGGAACTGTGCGTGTGGAGGGGCTGAAGGTATAGGGGCAGTCTCTGTACCATGTAGTCACTCTTGCTTGCATCCCACTAAAACTACTAAAGCTAGCAAACAAACAACCATCAAAGTAGGGCTGGGGAAGACGCAAGGGAGGCAAAGGGTGCAGAGAAGTTGAGAGACAGCAGAGCTGGAGAAGACAGAGCCTGCACTGGGAAGGATGGGCACAAACCGCCTGAATCCCGCAAATGGGATCTGCGTGGTCACAGCGTAGATTGGGAGTGCACATACCAACCTGGCTGGAGCTGCTGGCAGGATCAGATCAGGCAAGACCCAAGGGGAGCCCTGGAGGCTTAAGCAGAGGTTGCGGCACGGATTGGAAGCTGCGTCCAAGTTAGACTGGAAGGAGCGGAGTGGATGTAGAGGCCCAGTGCAGGCCCTTTCGGGACCTTGACTGCTTCTGTTTCCCGCTGCTCCTTTATCCTTGCAGAGTTTGTCCGGATGATGTCCCGCTGAGGCCTCAAGGGCCCCACCAGGACTGCCAAGACCCCCAGGTGGGGAGGGGAGAAGAGGAGCCAGAGCTGGCCTCCATCGCCCGCCACCGGCCACCGCCGTAGCCGGCCGGGGCTCAGGATGTCCTGGCGGATGGGGCCTGCCTGCACCCGGGGGAGGTGCCCACCCCGGACCCCCACCCCTCCGCACTGTGAAAGACTCACAACTCCTGCAACTGGAAAAGGGGGCGCCCACCAACGAGGAGGCCACCTTGCCAAGCTGGCAGAGGTCGTGCCAGGCGCCAAGTGCCATGTCCCCAGCCACCACTGGCTGGGTGGGCCAGAGAGCCCGCCAGCAGACCCCACACAGCATGTCTGCCCTGGGGCAGAGCCTCTTGCTGCCCTCCTTAGCTCTATGCCCGCCCCAGCTCGCCTCAGCCCTGTGATCTCAGAACCAATAAAAATATTTCCAAGAGAATGACAGCCCGGGTGGTCTTGGCTTCTTGGGCCTGGTTAGACAGTGCACACATTTACCAAGCACCACCTGCACACCCTTGGCTGAATGTTCATGCATGTATCACGCATTTATGGGGTGGCTATAATAGACGCATCCATTCTCATTTCATAAGCCCAAACCTGGTTCCTCCCCAAGAAGGAGGCTGAATGTGTCATTTAGCTGAGTGCGTCCATGCCATGTTTACTAGTTTCTGTAAGAGGAGGAGGACTCACAGGTCTGCACTGCACGCTGACTTCCGGGAGTATTTGTATTGGTCAGGGAAACAGACACAACATAAAAACATCCACGTGTGATGACAAGTGGAGAGCCTGCTATAAAGGAAGAAGGCCGGGACCTCCGGCAGGGATAATGCCTGACCTGCTCTAGGGAGGTCAGGAAAGGATTTCCTGAGGAAGGGGTGACAAACGCTTCGACCTAGAGGAAATCCTGGAGCGTGAGAGGAGACAGATGTTGAAACAGCTGCCATCCTCGTCTGAGAAGGAAAAGCAGGATATCCAGCAGTCAGACCCTGTGTTTGCTTCCCGTGACACTGGGCCAGTTGTGTCTCCTCTCTGAACATCAGGTTTCTCATGCCCATCCCTAGTTCACCTCAGCCTTGTGACCTCAGAAGCAGTACAGGGGCCGGGCGTGGTGGCACACGCCTGTAATCCCAGCACTTGGGAGGCTGAGGCAGGAGGATCGGTGCGAGTTCAAGACCAGCCTGGGCTACAAAAGTGAGCTCAAGGCCAGCCTCAACTGCATACTGAGACCCTGTCTCAAAAAGACAAAAAAAAAAAAAAAAAAAAAAAAAAAAAAAAAAAAAAAAAAAAAAAAAAAAGAAGCAGTACAAAGACAGGGATAATAAAGGATGGAGCGGGATGGCTCAGTGGTCTAAAGCGCCTGCTTGGGAGCTTGGGCGGCTTCAGGGACAGCAGTTCGATCCCTGGCACCACATGCTGTGCCAGCCCTGCCCTCGGGGCAGGCTGAACTGGCCATAAAAAATGAGTGAATGAACAAACGAAGGTTCTGAAACAAGAAAGAAAATAAAATAAAAATTAAAAAAAAAAAGGATCGAGTTGGGACAGAGCACATTGGGGTGTTGGATTGTGTTCTTCCAGGGGCTGCTATTCACAAATGCAGTGGAATTGCGTCAATGCAGACTACATATGTTATAATCATTGTAATTAACTCCTGTAAGGGAAGGATTGAAGGAGCTGGGAGGAGACATTTGGGAGCTTGGCAAGTCTGGGTAATACTTGGGTAGGTATATGTATGGTGGCCGGTGGAGTCCAAGCCATGAATTTTCTACCTCAGCATACATAAGAATGACCTGGAAGATTTGTTAAACCATAGATGTGGGCCTTACTCCAGTGATTCTGGCTCCATCTTTGGGCTCCCTGAATCTGCATCTCTCTAAAGTTCCCAGAGCATGTTGATGCAGCTAGCCAGTGGCCCTCAGTCTGAAATTAGCCGTAGGTCCCGGGCATGTGGGAGGCAGGCATGTGTCTAGACGGCCCACTGGGGGACCGGCTGTGGGGATAAAGCCTGGAGCTGGTGGGTGGGCGGAGCCTGCCTGCCCCCTGTGCAGTGGCAGAGAGAGGATTCTTGTCCTCAGACCTGGCAGATAATATAGGCTGGACTGTGGGCCCTAGCCAGAAGCCCGGGTAATCCCCATGTCCCGGAGGCCCGAGAGGCTGGGCGCTCCCAATTCACTCTAGTAATCCAATTCTGAGGCTAAGCCCTTGGCTCTGTGCCCTGCTTACTTCTGCCCAGCGACTCCGTGCTGTTTCACAGACACAGTGTCCTTGCAGGAGGGAAGGGCAAGTTGCAGGCATCTCTCAACTGGTAGGTCCAGCCCCTAGGCCCCCATTAGGAAGGAGTTAGGACACCTCTGTCCCCAGGGTGTGGCCTCCTAAAATAACAGGCAGGACAGCTGAGGTCATAGCAAGGCCACTGTTCAAAGGAACTGTTGCCTTCAAGATGAGAAGGGCCCAGGTGCTGTGCTTCTGCCTCCCCTGATGCCGGACCCCAGAACCCCCCTTTCACCTGTGTTGTATTTTAGAGCTCTTGGTAAGACTGTTGGAAGAAAGCATTCTGTGGCATTTTAAGAACGGAGATGCCCTTTCCTAAGTAGGGTTTCTTTCTGTCCCACCCCACTCCTGCTTTAATACTTCCTTTGGTGGGGAGAGCTATGAGTCACTTCAGAAGAGTGCGTATTACTGAAAGGCTTAAACTGAGCCTGGTTCTCCTCCTTGGCATTGGTAAAGTCTAATTCATTCACTCATTCATACATGTGTTCAGAATTCTCTATGTTGTGATGCTGGGAATGGAACCTAGGGCCGCATGCACATTAAACCAACTCTTTAACACTGAGCTGTCCACAGCCCCTACTGACATTTATTGAGCTTCTACTAAAGTCCGTGTGTTGTGCCAGGGTCTCTGTTTAAGAAACTCAGACTCCAGTAGGGGAAATAGATAAGAAAACAGACCAGCTGGGCAAGCACCTGTAATCCCAGCACCTGAGAGGCAGAGGCAGGAGGATCTCCATGCGTTTGAGGCCAGCCTGGGCCACATAGTGAGTTTAAGGTCCACCTGCACTACCTAGTGAGGCTGTTGTAAAATAACAACGATAACAATGATGATGACAGTGACAATGACAACAAACGAAACCAGATGAAGGCAGTGTACTAACTAGGCTAACCTTAGGGCCAGAGGGAGCAAAAAAGGCTCCTATGGGGCATAGTGGTGAATATCTGTGACCCCATAACTCTGAGAAACTAAAGTAGGATCATTGAAACTTTGAGCCCAGTGTGGGCAATTTAGCAATTGAGTGAGACCCTGCCTCAAAATAAAATAAAAGGGAGTGGAGGTGTAGTTCAGGTTGAAGGTTCTGGGCTTAGTCTCCAGTGCACACACCCAAAAAAGGGTACCTGTTCCATTCTGGGGGAGATGGGAGGGAGGGGCAGGCTTGCTAACCCATGATGGATAAGCAATCCAAGTCAAAAGAGATGAGCAGGAAAGGTATTGTCTTAGTTACCTTTTACTCGTTGCTGGGACAAATATCTGACACCCAAAATGAAGGAAGGAAAGGTTTATTTGGCTCACAGTTACTGGAGCTTTCAGTCCATACTCAGCTGGATCCAAGGCAGAGAGGTACAATGCAGAGGCCAGCATTCATGATTGCTGAACAATGGTGACAGAGGCAAGGAACGACCAGCAGAGAGCAACAGCGCTAGTCTGTCTCTCTTTATATTGCATTCAGGCTCTCCGCCTCAGCCTATCTGCCTTAGGCCACACCCATAATCCCAGAAGTACTCAGACCCATAATCCTATCCACACTAAAACATATAATCCCAGAGGATCATGAGTCAAGTCTCAAATTCTAACAGCCCTCACCCCATGATTGCATGAGGCTTTGGGGGGCCAACTAGACATAAACCATAACAGGTATTTATGGTCAAGGAAACAACATGTGCAAAGATCCAGAGGAAAGGGACAGTGGAGCCTGTTCAGGAAACTAAGCAGGAGTCCAACTATCCCCTGTACAAGAAGGCTCAGGTGGCATCTCTGAGGAACTACCTGCTCTGGAAAGCCTGGTGGTAGGGCTGGCCTGATAGCTCAGCAGATTTTTTTTGGCTTTTTGAGACAGGGTCTCACTGTGCAGTTCAGGCTGGCTTTGAGCTCACTTTTGTAGCCCAGGCTGGTCTCGAACTCGCAGCGATCCTCCTGCTTCAGCCTCCCAAGTGCTGAGATTATAGGCGTGAGCCACCACGCCCGGCAGCTCAGCAGATTAAAGTGCCTGCTTAGGCAGGGCATTAGCTGCTGGGTTCGATCTCCCTGCGTTCCCTGCCGGGCCTGCCTTCAGAGCACACTGAGACAGCCCATTGAGACTGGGCCTGGTGACATGCACCTGTAATCCCAGCATTTTTGGAAGCTGAAAACAGGAGAATCACTGAGTCCGATCTACATAGGGAGACCCTGTAGACCCTGCCTTAAATACAGAAGAAGAAGAAGAAGAAGAAGAAGAAGAAGAAGAAGAAGAAGAAGAAGAAGAAGAAGAAGAAGAAGAAGAAGAAGAAGAAGAAGAAGAAGAAGAAGAAGAAGAAGAAGAAGAGATGAAAGAGTGTGTGGAGGGAGGGTTCGCCTTTGGAGATGGATTTGAGCAGGGGGTAGAAGAAGTCCAGAGCTGCCAGAGGAGGCCAGGCAGTTCCCATCACAGCACCTAAGACACAAGCTTTAGTCAATCACATAGCACACAACTATAAACCCAGCTTCTTGAGAGGCTGGGACAGGTGGATCTCAAGTTTGTGGCCTGTCTGGGCAACTTAGCAAGACCCAATCGCAAAATAAAATGAAAAGGTTGGAGGTGTATCTCAGTGATAGGGAGACTGCCTAGCATGTATAAGCCCCTCTGTCCATTCTCAGGGTTTTTTTTTTTTTTTTTTTTTTTGGTCTTTTTGAGACAGGGTCTCGCTATGCAGTTCAGGCTGGCCTTGAGCTCACTTTTGTAGCCCAGGCTGGTCTCAAACTCGCACTGATCCTCCTGCCTCAGCCTCTGAAGTGCTAGGATTACAGACGTGCGCCACCACGCCTGGCTTTCATGGTTTGGTTTGGTTTTTGTCTTTTTGAGACAGTCTTGCTTTGCAGCTCAGGCTGGCCCTGAGCTCACTTTATAACCTAGGCTGGTCTTGAACACGCAAGGATTTCCCTGCCTCACCCTCCCAAGTGCTGCGATGATAAGCCTGCAACACCACACCTGGCTTCAATCCTCAGTTTAAAAGGGGGAGGAGGGGCATGGCTTCTGATCCTAGAACAAAACAGTAGACATTAGGTGCCTGAATGGAAGGAGACAGGCACTACATCCCAGGGCCTGCAGAAGTATCTCAGTTGCATCTGATCATGCCTGGAGAAGCTTCAGGAAATTCTAGGGCAAAGGAACATGCTCCCAGCAGCAGAATGCAGACTAGGAATTGATAGAGATCCACTGACGGATTCTTTAAGATGTCAAGCATCAGGAACAGAGGGAGGGGAGGGGAATTAAGAGACTTGAAGGGCTGGATATGTAGCTCAGTGGTAGAGCACTTGCCTCCCATGTATGAGGCCCTGGGTTTCACACACACACACACACACACACACACACACACACACACACCCCAAAAGAGAGAGAGAGAGAGAGAGAGAGAGAGAGAGAGAGAGAGAGAGAGAGAGAGAGAGAGAAGAGACTTCACAGATGGGTTGGGTCCAGGGACTAGGGAGACAGCTCAGTGGTCTAAACACCTGCCTGGCAAACTAAAGGACTCAGCTTTTCTCTCCAGTACTTCATGCTGTGCCAACCCTGTGCCAAGCCAGCCACGTAGTGAGATGCTGTACCAAATAAATAAATAAATGGGTCCAGGGACTGTGGAGATACCTCAGTGGTCTAAATGTCTGCCTATATCCAGGAAGATAGTTCAGTGGAATAAATGTTTGCTTGGTAAATGCAAGGTCCTGACTTTGATATCCCTGGTACCACCAAAGAAAAAAGCCTGCTTAAGCAAGTGTAAGGACCCAGGTTCTGTTCAATCCCCAGCACCACATGCTGTGGGGGCCCAAACCCCAGGCACGCTGAGCCAACTACTGAGTCTGTGTATGATGGTGCACACCTGTAATCCTAGCACTGGGAAGGCTGAAAAAGGAGGATCACAGTGAATCCAAGCTGTTTAGAGAGATCCTATAACAAATACATAAACATTTTAAAAATAAAAAATAAAAAAATGGGCCCAACTGAATGAAAGTGATAGTGTCCACAGAGTGAAGAAAATGGAAAAACCATAAAGAAACATGTGTGCAGCCGGGCATGGTGGCGCACGCCTGTAATCCCAGCACTCGGGAGGCTGAGGCAGGAGGATCAGTGCGAGTTTGAGACCAGCCTGGGCTACAAAAGTGAGCTCAGGACCAGCCTGAACTGCATAGCAAGACCCTATCTCAAAAAGACAAAAAAAAAAAAAAAAACAACTGTGTGCATTTTTACTACAAAGGTCAGCATAGCAGTGGGTTTTGGAAAGGAGAGGGATACACATGGGGTCTTGGGAGTTTAGGGTCTGGTCTACTTTGGGACCAGTAGGGTGGTTAAGATGGTACTTACTTACTTACTTACTTACTTACTTAATTTATTTATTTATTTATTTATTTTGAGACAGGGTCTTGTTATGCAGTTCAGGCAGGCCTTGAGCTCAGTTTTGTAGCCCAGGCTGGTCTCGAACTCTCACTGATCCTCCTGCCTCAACCTCCCAAGTTCTGGGATTACAGGCGTGAGCCACCACGCCCAGCTCTAGCACTTACTTTAAATAATTCACTAAGTTATCTATTTGTTCTGTGCAGTTTTCTGTTTGTCTTGTCTTATAATTAAAAAAGCTTAAAAGAAAAAAAATGGTATAAATGCAGGAACCACTACATGGGTTCAAATCCTAGCTCTGCCACTTCTGAGCTGGGTCATCTGAGTCAGTGATTGGCCCCTGAGGGGCTCAGTGATCTCAGCAGTAAGAGGGGGATGATGCTTCAGTGTTCTGCAAGTTAAACAAGATAGTACAGTTAGCTCTCCCTTGGGTTCAGCCAACCATGGATCAAAAATACTTGAGAAAAAGCCAGGCGTGTTGCTGTACACTGCTAATCTCAGCACCCTGGGAAACGGAAGCAGGAGTATCACAGGTTCAAGACCCACCTGGAGCCAGGCATGGTGGTGCATGCCTGTAATTCCAGCACTTGGGAGGCTGAGGCAGGAAGATCGGTGTGAGTTCGAGACCAGCCTGCGCTACAAAAATGAGCTCAAGGGGCCCGGCGGGATGGCTCAGTGGTCTAAAGCGCCTGCCTGCTTGGGAAAGCTTGGGCAGCTTCAGGGACCGCGGTTCAATCCCCGGCACCACATGCTGCGCCAGTCCTGCCCTCGGGGCGAGCTGAGCCGGCCATAAAAATGAGTGAATAGGGGCTAGGGAGATAGCTCCGAGGCACAAGTGCTGCTGGGCAAGTGCAAGGTCGTGAGTTTGAACCCTGGTCCCCCCCCCCCAAAAAAAAAAAAAA
>PVJA010016672.1:0-43036 GCA_004027025.1 Myocastor coypus
TGATGGGATTATGGGTGGAAGTACTTCTGGGATTATGGGTGTAGCCTAGGGTGGGAGCTAAGGAGGAGAGCCTGAATGTAATATAAAGAGAGACAGAGAGACAGACTGGAGCTCTAGCTGTTGCTGCTGCTGTGCTGCCCTGATTGACTGGCTGCCTCTGCTGCCATTTTGCTGCTGTTTTGCCTCCATGAACTGGATGCTCTCCACCCTGCTCCACTCACCCTTGGGCCAGCCGAATATGGACTGAAACCTCTACGAACTGTGAGCTAAATAAACCTTTCCTTCCTTCATTTTGAGTGTCGGGTATTTGTCCCAGCAACGAGCAAAAAGTAACTAAGACACTTGGCAACTAGACATATTTATTTAAGCCAGTCTCCAGATAAAGAGGTATGCATATAATTGCACCTAACATTGTTGTAACCACACTGTGTACAAATGGACATGCACTAATGCCCTTACCAAAAAGAAGATGAGTTTTCTTTGCTTGATGCTTATACCTCAACATTAACATAGGTTTAATAATCCTTAACTAGCAATGAGTCTGTCTATATTGTAACAGAATCATATACTGGGTAAAACAGTACAATTATAATCTTTTTAATGTAGCTGATCGCGGGTTACCTGGTATTTAGAACTACTTTTTTTAACTACCCATTCCATATTCCCTTGGCCATTAGCAAGTACCTCAGGAAGTTCTGGTTGTTTCACCAGCCCATACCCTTTATTCCTGAAGGCTCTAGACCTTTTGTCATTGTGCCTGCCTTAAGTTGTTGTGGCTTCCCATTCAATTTAATCATAGGGCATGGCAATACTAAGAGTGGCCCAAAGGATTTCCTGTACTCCATGTATATTCCTCTTTTCCTCCATTGTGGAATAGTAATCCAATTTTTCCTTGATAATCTGGGTCAATCACCCATGACAACACTATAATTCCCTTTATATCTTGTTTTCTCAGAGGCTTGAGAAGACCAAGGTGATCATGAGTAAATCATAGCTTCCAGTACAATGGTATCATTGCTGTGCTTCCTGATACAAGCCTTCCCCACTCAGGGACTAGATCTTCTAGTACTAGGACTTCTAGTCCAGGAAAACTCAGGGTTGTGGAGTTAGGAAGCAAAAAAATTGAGAGTAGATCACTAGGAGTAATAATGCGTGGTACCACTCCTACTCTCACCCCTTGATTCCTAGACTCAAGAATCCTTGCTATGGGAGACACAGTATCATACAGAGGGAGCTGCTTCTAGGCATGTACAGCCTTCTGGAGTATTTTACTACAGCCCTGCAAACTATTGCCACCTAGCTGGCACTGTAACTGCATCTTCAAATAACTAAGACCCAAGGACTTTTCTCTAAAATCTCAGCTCACAGATACTAAAAGATAGAAATGGCTTCCAGATGAGGGCATAACTGTGCATTTTATCATTTGTCATAAAATGAAATTTCTCAAATTTGCACTCTCCTAAAACAGTAAGTCATGGGACATATTAATTAATGCACTGTCTCCTTTTCTAGACACTGTAAGTCTTAAGAACATTTTACACTTAAGTAGATTAGAGGTTGTGGGAGAATGCTACTGCCAATAATATTAATTACTTCAAATTTCATTAATATCAAAGGTAAGGTGATTTGTTTTGAAGTTCACATTTAAAATAGCTTCATGAGAGGCTGGGGAGATAGCTCAGTAGAATAACTGCTTCCCTGGAAAGCTTAAGGGTCTGAGTTCAATCCCAGTTCTGTAAAAACAACAACAACAACAAAAAAAAAATAGTTTCATGAGAAAAAAGCTGAGATTGCATGGCCTGATAGGCTATCTAGTAAGTATGATAACACTGAACACTCTGGCATAGGCCAGAGTACAAACTATTACAGCATTGAATGTCATGTGACTCTGCAAATTTACCTGATTAAATATGATTGAAAAATATATATTTACTTAACACATTTGTATGATTATACACTAAAATATTAAGAATAGTCTGATCAATGTAAAACAATATACATGCACAATAATTTATTACCATATTATTTAAATTATAGCACATACAAATAACATGTAAATGTGGGACGATAAGGAGGCAAGAATATGATATGATTCTTTTATGGTTTATATTATAGCTTTCTGTTACTCATGAGTGTTACTAGCTTTTTTTTTTTTTTTTTTTTTTTGTAATTTTGGACAGAGTCTACAGTGTCTACAGGGTCTCACTATATAGATTGGACTCTTAGTGATCTGCCTCCCAAGAAAGAAAGAAAGAAATTGAGAAAGAAATTTACTTTTATTTCCAGTTAAAATATTATTCAAAAGTATGTTTCAGAGAAAATATTCAATTTCGCTAAAAATTTAACTAGTTCAAGGAAAATATGTTCTTTCTGGTGGTACCATTTGAATCTCTACTTGTGTAGCTTGAGTTCTCAAATGGAGGCAGAGACTTACTAGATTTCCCTATCTCAAACTATGCCTCTAGGGCCAGAGCACAATTGTTTTCTTTTATTTTTAAGGTTCTTTTTGTGTTTTAAAAATATGAAAATCAATCAGCACCCTAAGAATATGTATCAACTTATGATATATAAAAATATTTATCCTTATTCTCTTAAATTATCATTAAGAAATATCTTTATTTTTCAATTAAGGTGTATTTCAAATCGCTTTTGAAAATGTTAATAATCCTCAAGTCTTAACTATTAGCAATAGTCTGGAGGAAAGAATGTGTCTCCAATTAGTAGTAAAGAAAATTCATATAATTTTTTATTGGTAGTTTTCTTCTACAATAAAATATGATATATTACATACTAGATAAACACAACTTTGAAACCGAAAATATGTGATATGCAAATCATTATTTGTAAAGATCCTAAAAAATAGTAGATTCCTTGTAATAGGGTACTACTTGTCATTTAACTCTCACTGAGATAAACTGCCCTAAAATGCAAATCTAAACAAAGAAGATTTACTTCTATGAAACATTTAAGGAGTTTCAGTTCATGGTCACTTGGTCCAAGTCCACTGTTAATGGATTTATGTTTGGGCAGGACATCACTCCATGATGGAAAACAGTACTTCTGATGTCATCATACACAGGAACCAGAAAGAAAGGAAGTTAACAAAAAATAAATAATACATCTTTCTCCGTCATAATGAGAAAGACATCCACAAATGTGGCCCCATGTGTTAGTTATTTTCCTATTTACTGGAACAAAATAGTCAATACACCCAAGATAAAGGAGAAAAGGCTTATTCTGGTTTAGAGTTTATGGAGATTTCATTCAATAGCAAGATGGCTGCAAGGCAGGGTGGGTCAACAGAGGGGCATTGCAATGGAAAACTGGTGCATGCCAACTCACGAAGCAGCAATCAAAATCCTTACTTTCCCTTTTTCCTCATTCAGGCTGCTGGCCTTTGGGTGGTTCCTCATATACCCAGGGTGGGTTTTCCCTCATCCACACCCAAATTTATACTAAATTTGTGGAATAATTAGTATAAAACAACCTTAATCGCAGTATCACCCACCTAGATGCATTGTGCTCCTCTGAGCACAACACCTGTGACTGCATAAGGCTTTCGGGAGACATCCAGATACAAACTACAACACCAATGTTTTCTATTTCTATGCACTTCCAAAAGTCTGATCAATGATGAATTCATGAACAAATTCATCTGTTAATGAAATCAGAACCTTCATGGTTCCATCACTGCTCAAAAACCCAGGCTCTGAGTACCACTCTATTAGAAACTGTCAGTTAAACTTGTCAATTTGCTTGGCTTTGGAGCCACCTAGAGGACTAGTGAAACACACTTATGGGTGGATCAGGAAGGATTGAACTTGGGTTTACTTCTAGTCCCTAACCACATAGTCTCTTGTGATGTTCTCATTTTGTAATCTCTGGGCACCATGACATGACCACTGGGCCCCATCATGTTCTTGGCTAAGATCTTTTTCTTTTGGAGTCATCTCACAACAAATGGAATCTCAGAATCTATATACCAAATTGAAGTCCAATCTTCAAATTGTGGTTATTGGATAATTTATCCCATAAACCACAAAACAAAACAGTATAGAAAACCAGAATGGTGTCATTGCTGTAATTATTCATGAGTATTTACATCATGGAACTGACTTGTAGAAGTAATCTGAACAACTTTGGAAGAGCTGGTTAGAAAAAACTCCTAGAATGATGAAAGCAGAGCAAATGAGACATTCTTATTAGAGTCAAGAGATCAGGATGCTAGGAATGAGAAGAATGAAAGGGAGGCTCATGAGGTTTCATTTGGGAATAAGGATTACATTGGGATTTGAATTAGAGGCCTGGCATGTTACGGCCACAGAGCTGGTCTATATTTTTACCATGTGTTAAAACACTGAGAGATGAGTTTAAAGGCTATGGTCTGGTCAAAGAAATTTCAAGGGTGCCTGTATTGATAATTTTTCCAATTATTGGTACCAAACACATCAACACTCTACCTCAAGGACTTCATGGTGGGAAGATACGTCAAAGCAATGTTTGGATAGATCATGGCAGTCAGGAAGAATACCTGAAGTACAGGGAGGGAGAGATTTGAACTCAAAATACTACCCAAAATCACACCTCTTTGGTACAGTCAGATTTTCCCAAAAGAGATGAGAAGATTTGCTAATACTCTCAACTTCCTTCTACTGTATCAGTCAGACCATCGAGATAGATTGCCACAGAACTCAATGTTTGGGGTGTGGTATGGATACCAAGGTTTCTTTTATGCATATTTATGGTGAAACTCAGGAGCAAAAAGTCAGAGCATAATGATAGGAAATATTTACATTTTGTCATGAAAGGAACCACGTGTAAAGTTGGGCTCAAAAAAAGTTTAGTTTCTGAAGAGATTAGTTCTATTATTTGGAAACTAAAAGACTGGCTCACGGATGAAATAAGAAAGGTCTTAAAGACTTGTCTGAGATTAAATGGAATCTATCCACCACACGGTCAGGGTAGATGTACAAACATCTCATTCATTCAGGAAATGAGCCACTGCACCCCTTTCTTGAGAAGGGACATTTAGTGAATTAGCTCTTTGAGATCAGTTTCAACATATGCAAGCATCCAGGTACTTAGATGCTGTTTTAGCTATGGTCCATGGCTATTGCTCAAGATGACAGCAACCCATGATATATTTCACGTACTTCTGATTCTTCAGGCATTCAAGGTACGATGGTCACTGAGGCTGATATCCAAGTCTAAAATAAAGAATTGGTAGGCTAGGCTAGATACCCCTTAGAGGAGCATGAGTAACACTGTGAATGAAGCTGGAATTTCTGTGAAGATCTGAAGATGTTAGAGATTCTAGGATCACAAACCCTGCTGAGGAAAGCCACAAGACAAGAGCAGAATCAGCCCAAGAGAGAAGCCATGCCAGTTTGAAATGGCCAAGCCATTTCAAACTCACTTCTCATCTAGCTAGAAAAGGACCTACTTTTTCCATTGTTCCCTTTGGGTTTTGGTTTGTCCCATTCCTCACTTTACCACAACTTTCCCCTAAGTCAGATTTTATACCGTATTATGATCAAGTAACTAGCTTTTGGAATTTTTCAGGTTTCCTCTAAAATACCACCTTGAGCGTTGGCAGTGACATGGGAGAAATGCTTTGTGCAATATTGGATCTGTTGAAACTTTGGTGAGGGAATAAGTGACCTTTTAGTTGTACACAGAATAGTTATATCAGACTAAGTGGTACTGTGACCCTGTATTTATTGTTGATTAAGTATAATTTATAAAGATGGGCTTGGATTTCAAGTAGGGGTGGAATGTGGGAGTTAAGCTTGACTCTCAGCTAGATTGTTTCACTGTCTGCTTTAAGGATTAGGAAATTATGCTCCTAGGGTCTGGAATGATAGCTCCGTGACACAAGTGCCTGCCTGGCAAGTGCAATGTCATGAGTTTGAACCCTGGTTGGTCCCACCAAAAAGAAAGAAAGAAAGAAAGAAAGAAAGAAAGAAAGAAAGAAAGAAAGAAAGAAAGAAAGGAAGGAAGGAAGGAAGGAAGGAAGGAAGGAAGGAAGGAAGGAAGGAAGGAAGGAAGGAAATTTTGCTCCTGGAAGTGCTTCCCTCTGCATTGTCCCAGTCACTTCTCCGGCACTGTTCCCACGCTCTGCTTCTCAGCACCCTGAGGCAAGCAGCCCTGCTCCAGGGTGCCTCCTTGTCCTGGTGTTTCTGTCCTGGAATCAACTGACCCTTACCTGACTCCTCTAGAGTGTGATTCAAATGATGTGGCTCCCCTTTAGGTTGTGTGTACTAGCTGATTTGTTCCCACAACAGGAACGTTAATACAGAGACCAAGCCATCAAAAGGGGAAGATTTTGACAACTATTTCATTCATTCTTCCTTATGTAATGTCACTTCCATTCTCAGAAATAGAAAATCTCCAAATTTCTCAGTCTTCATTTATTGATACTTAGTATGATTTTATTGAATGATGCATAAATGCAGGAATTTCTAGGTGTCCAAATATGTTATCTGCTACCAAGCCATTTCCAATTATTTTAATTGAAACTTAAATTTTATCTTTAACTCAAAATAGCATACGTGATTGAAGTATTTATTTTATTACCATAAATTCAGTTGATTCAAGAACTGATGTTATGGTACTTGAATTTATAAAGTTGGAAGCATAAAGATATAGTCATCTGATTTGACTATGAAAAGAGTGATTAGACCATTGGTATAGAATTTTAATTGATCTACATATCACTTATTTACCTTGCTATTTCCTTAGAATGGAGAGGCCACTGAAGATTTATCAATCTCCTTGGATACTAATGGGAATCAGCAAGCCCAACATACACATCCAGGAGTTAATAAGAGAGAAGTAACACTTAAACACAACAAAATATGAAGAACAGGAGGACGGGTGATAAACCATTCATGTAAGAAGTGAAAGAAACACAGATCAACAATGAAGCCATTACCTAATATCATCTCACAGAGATCTAACTGGAAAAACTCATATAAAATGATTTGGCAAAAAAATGGCTATTTCAAAAGAAAGCAAAGTTTTATTAAATCCACATGTGAGCTCTATTCGCAGTTAATTTATGTCACCTAATTTAAAAGCTGACACTTGAAAATAAATGCATACCAATAAACCACTTTATATGCACTCATGTATTCAAGAAATTAAAGACACCAATTATTTGCTACATTCTGTACTAGTTTCATGGTATATGCAAAAGGAAAAAAAAGCAGGCTTAAATACTGTGTTCTTTGAGTAATTCTTATCCTATAAATGGCATATGTAAAGATCTTTTTAGTTCTCATTATACCTGTTTAAACCATAGCAAGATATTCTGATAGCTTGGTTACACAGTGGATTACAAAGACTGGAATATTTAGTGACTAGGATACCAGGTGTTTATAGTGCCACCATAGGAAAACAGTATTTGACAGATTAACAGAATAATGCTCAATAATTGATTATCTTCAGATATATAATGAGATTAGTGGTTTTGTACAACCAAAGTACAAAGAACCAAGATAATAAATGGAAACATGATAAGTGGAAATTATACTGATATGAGCTTTGAAAGATGGAGCCAACTCCCTGAAAATAAAAGATAGGGCCAGGGAGAAACTTGGTGATCTAAGCACTTGCCTGGCAAGCTCAAAGATCTGGGCTCAACTCCTGGTTCCAAATGCCCTATCCCAAGCTAACCACGGAGACCAGGTGTGGAGGCACATATCTATAATCCCAGAGCTGGGGAAGCTGAAGCAGGAGGATCACCATGAGTCTGAGCTATGCAGAGATAACCTGTACCAAGTAAATAAAAAATAAAATGTAAGATGATGGAAGGGCTTCTTGAATCTTGACGAAACAAGCATTAACACCCCCCCCAAAAAAAGAAAAAACTGGAAGGAGTTCAGTATAATTTCATACTAGAGAAAGTACTTCTAGGTCTATGGTAAAGTCTGAAAGGATATCTCAGAAAAACAAAGTAAATAATCTGTATCTTGAGCCTCTCTGACTGTACCAAAAAACCTGTCGCCATGCAAGATCCAACAGAGAACTGCTACCTTGAAGAGTATTGAGTTATCAGTTAGAAACTTATTTGCACCCATACCCATATTTTATCAATGTTAAAATATTTTCAACATAATTATAATGTTTAGGTAGAAACTAAATCTAAACCGTTAAATGAGAAGTAATGATAAAGTTAATACTTTATAAATAGAAATACTTATATTTGTAACTGAATTTTGAGAATAAATGGAAGCTGCTGACTGGAGTTTAAGGAAGTTCTGTGATTAGAAGTATAATGGTATCAGAGCATCTGTCGGTAAGAGTGTGGAAGGGCAGAAGAAGAATTATTATTACTTTTATTTCAGTACAAGACAGGGGAAATATACAGAGGACTAATCTACTGTAAATGTTGAATATTAATTTTCAGAACATGAGAATCAAATTTAGAGTTCTCATCTGGTCACACAATATTGAAATAGTGTCTAGACTTGCTGATTGGCATCAGAATGCCTGTTTCTCATTAAGGTATAATGCGCTCGCTAAACAGGAGGGTAGTTGAGACTTCAAATGAGATTTTCTACTCAGAGCAATATAATTTGGCTCTCTTCTCACTGAAGCCTGTTATCACTTTGTCAAATTATACTACTGTATAACATAAAAAAAAAAAAATCCAGTTACAGAGAGTTGAAATTTAGATTTGGCAGCATTTAACACATTTTTATCTTGCTCCAAAAGTCTCTTTTGCAATGATAAGCACAAGCTTTTCATATTTAGGCAGGCAGTTGAATACACAATGAGGTTATTCACTCTGCCTCATTATACACTGAGGTAGTATATGTATGACTGTTTCATTCTTTTTTTTTTTTTTTTTTTTTTTTTTTTTTGTCTTTTTGAGACAGGGTCTCACTGTGCAATTGAGGCTGGTCCTGAGCTCACTTTTGTAGCCCAGGCTGGTCTCGAACTCGCATCAATCCTCCTGCCTCAGCCTCCCGAGTGCTGGGATTACAGGTGTGAGCCACCACACCTGGCTCATTCATTTTATTTCTTTAAAATCTTTATCTTGTTTCTTAATTTATTTTTATTATTTATTTATTGGTTTAATATTTTATTTTTGTTTTTGCAGTATTAAAATTGAACGCAGAGCCATCACACTAAACTGCATTCTCTGAACTCTTTTGGAATTATTTTTGACACAAAGTGTCACTAGGTCACTAAGTTCGGCTCAAATTTCATATCTTTCTGCCTCATTCATCAAGAGTACTAGGACTATGGGTGTGTGCCATTATATCTAGCTCATTTCCTATTCTAATATTAAAATCCTTTCACTCTTTCTACCAAAATGTGCCATCTGACTTTAGCCATGCATGGTGGCCTGCACCTATAATATTAGCACTGGAGAGGCTGAGGCAGGAGGACTGTGAGTTTGAGACCAGCCTGGGCTGTACACTGAGCTCAAGGCCAGCCTGAACTGCAGAGTAAGACACTGTCTCATAAAAAGACTAAGAAAATATGTAATCTGAATTTGTGTCCTGTGTCAAGTAAATAATGTATTGTGTTTAAAACTAGAATGCTCTAGTAATTAGTAATGTCTGTTGTATCCATTTATTATTGGGTGTTTCAATTTCTTTTGATATTTCTGGTAATTTACTCAAGCAACTACATAATCTAAATGCAGTCAGTTATTGCATGCTTCCCTGTATAAACTAATAAGGACATATTTAGAGGTATTTTTAAAATATCTAGTGATTATTGTATATTTAGTTCACTGAAAATAGAAATATAAAATTCTAATGAATATATTGGCTTATTTTTCTAATTCAATTATAACTAAGCATTACACCTTTTCCTTTCTTTTGGTTTTGTAGTATCTTTTTAAAAGTCTTCATTGGTGACATGACTTCCAGAAAACTAATTAATTCATCACATATTTTGTTCGTTCTACCAGCATAACTGAAGAAAAAAATTAGTTTACAGTTTCCCAAGTGCTGGGATTACATGAGCGTGCCACCATGCCCAGTCTCCATTGCCATCTCAGCAGGCCCTGGGGGCGACGAGGGGGCGGTCAGCAGGGCAGGCCCTGGGATCAAACTTTGACCCCTCTGCCTGCTTGGAGGCGCTTTAATCTGCTGAGCTATTTGGCAGGCCCTGCACTTGCTGTTAGAATTTAATGATAAATACATTTTTGGTCTCTGCTACATTCAAAGACAAAATGCTATTAGTGCTTAACTCTCACTTCTCTACTCCAGGCCCAATGAATAATGTTAATTGTTTTATAAGCCCACAAAAACTCATTCTGTTTGATTCATAAAGCAGTTATGCACCATTTAGAAACATTTCTCAGTAGGCTCCATTTTTCCCTTAAAACAAAGAGTTTGACTTCATTAATCTCCCTTTCTTTTTCTCAAAATGTAGAATGAACTCTGAGTTATACATTCAACTTTACAGAATTGTCATAGTATGATTTAGCTGAGAAGGGAAAGATTTCTTAAACTTTGTTAAAATATAACTGCATAAAAAATAGATGAGAGGAGAAGCTGCTTGAATTTCCTTAAAGTTTAGGTAACACTATTTGCTATACAAATGAAGGAACAAAAGCATTATGAAGGCACACTTAAAAGCAAAAGATCATTCAGTCCAGTACTGAGAAATATTTAGAATTGATGCACATCTTATTTGTACATGTTAATTAAAGGAAGTGGGAAAGTTGAATTTCTTTATTGCCAAAGGTTCTGAGTCCTCCATATTACATAACTAGTAGCTGAAAAAATGCATACAGAGCAGAAAGTGAAATTAAATAACTATTAAGGAAATTTTTAGAAATCTGTACAGGACTGAATAGGGAATTTTCTAAAGAATTTGGTTATCTCACTATGAAAATATAATTAGAGGCACATTTAATATGTTTTAGATTAGAATGTGCTTTGTTAAAGTAAGAGAATCAGGCATTACTTTGTAGTAATGATTAAGATCAACAGATAAAAATAGTTTTGATTTGTCTTCCATCATTGTTTTCTTATGTGAGATAGAAAAGGTAAGCTAATACTGATGACTGCATCCCTGATTTTAGCAGACAGTTAAATCACAAATCAAATTGAAAATAAGGCACTGAAAGAAATGGTTTTGGATAAATAACTCAGGTTTCAAATGAACAGTACCAACTGAGGTTTCAAACAAACAGTAGTAGGACCAACTATCAAAGAGGAACACTGTAATTCAAGAATGCTGAGGTAACCATCCTGGGTTTTCATGTTGTCTGGTTTTATTTAAATAATACTCCTAGAGAAAGCATTGCTTGTTGTTTGTCCTTACATTGAAGGAATGTTGATGCATAAAGGAAAATTATGTGACTGTGTTGCAGAATGAGTCACTTCTACATTAGCCTAGAGTTAAAGGAACAGAGGAGGAGACCAGAGGCCCCAAACTCCCATGAAGACTTGAGGAATAAGTGAATGGCCATTGGGTATAGATCAAAGTCAAAGTTTTAGGTATATTGAGCCTTCTTTGGTTTATTAATTAAATTTACCTTTTGGTATCATATTTACATGTACACACCCCCACACACACACATACACACATATATGGCATTTTTTATTTTTTTCTTTTTAAATTGTTTTTATTTTTAAAGAGAGTACACATTATAATTAAAACAGAAAAAATGCAAGTGGTATAGAATTTCAATTAACAAAGTAATATGAATATCACAGAATTTGTTATATTATAGTGTTGGCTTCCAACCAGTTATTCAGATATATGCCTTAAAAATTGGAAGAAGAAAAAAGAGAAAGAAATGCACAAGAAATTAAGAAGAGAAAAGGTACAAACAGTTGAAAGGTGATACAACAAATTAAAGCATTAACTGCTTTTTTCCCCACATAGTTTAGCAAGTATGCACAGTACTGTTGTCCAAACCATCCTGCTTACATGCATAGATATGTATCTTTCCCCTACTCCCTCTCCTGTCCTGCTCCTCAATACCGGAGCTCTCCTTTCACATAAACTGACTCCCTTTTCCCAGTATCTATTGTAGCCTTCCAATTTCATTTTTCTCTTTGAGGTTCTCAAACTAAAGAGACAACATGATGTTTGCACATGGGATCTAATTCATGCCAATTAAGAGCATGCTCTCTAGTTGGATCCATTTACTGACAAACGACTCAAATTTATCCTGTTTTATAACTGAATGATACTCTATCGTGTAAAAATACCACACCTTCTTTGTCCATCTTCAGATGATGGGCATCTGGGTTGTTTCCAGGATTTTCCTATGAGAAACTGTGCTGCTATAAGCATGGGCACAATGATCAACCAGTAACTAGCTTGCCTGTCACCATAAAATTTGCCATTTCTTTAGAGAATTTTCAGAATCCATTCACCTATTCTGAGCAATGCAATGCATACTTGTCATCAATCCTATAGAGTCATTGAACATTAGAATTAATTTCTCTTGTCTCACTATCACATGTTCATTGACCAGTCGGCCCACTTCCTTCTTCCTTCTTCCACAAGATTTTGGTAATCAGTATTGCACTCAACTCCTAGCAGAGAGACATTTTTAGATGGCACATAGCAATGAAATTTTAAAAAGTTTATCCTTCTGTACTTGGTTTATTTCAGTTAAAATAATATCCATCATGACCACCATATCACTGCAAATGGCATAATTTCATGCATTCATGGATAAATAATGTTCTATTGTGTATAAGTCCCATTTTGCCTTGGTTACTTTGTCAACAGACATTTAGTCTCTTCTCTAGCCTGTCTCACTGAATAGTGCTGGAATAAACGTGGACAGGTAGATGTTTATATTTCAGATATTAATACATCTGAATACATTAGCCAGTTTGCTGACTTGTACACTAGTTCTATATTTGACTAGTTAAACTTTTTGAGGCATACTCAAAATGTTTTCCACAATGGCTGACCAATTTATATTCCCACCAACAGTGTGTAGAAATTCTTTTCTTTTTTAATTAATATATTTATTATTATTTGTTTTTAATATGTAATACTTACATTTATAGTGCCAACACATTTTAAATACTTTGCTGTCTCCTTCCCCTTCTGACTCTCCCTGATGCCTTACAGTCTCAGTTGCCTACCCATTTGAAAAACTTCTACTTCTATATTTTATTCTCTTATTGCTTTTAAGTCCTTTTCTCTTCCCTTTACTCTAAGCATTCTTTTCTCCACACCTGTGCTATCATTTGTTAAGTTATCTATGTAATGGCATTGTCAGTTAGAAAATGAGACAAAATTAAATGATATTATATTAGTGATTTATATTACTATAAATCACTTGCTGTTTTATAGAACGAAAAATGTACATGTCTCTTAGCTAGAGAATTCAGAAAATGAATATGTCTTTGTGGAAAGGTAGGCAATTTACCATATGTCACTTCTCATATTGATCAATATAAATATAATTTAATGGGAGCAAGTTTATGTTGTGAACTTGTGAGGCTTATTGAAAGTGTGAAAAATTAAATGACCATGGAGAATCAGAACCATTTATAAAAAGAAGAGCACAGGGGCTGGGGAGATAGCTCTGAGGCGCAAGTGCCTGCTGGGCAAGTGCAAGGTCGTGAGTTCGAACCCTGGTCCCACAAAAAAATAAATAAATAAATAAAAATAAATAAATAAAAAGAAGAGCACTAAGGAGGAATATGTTGACGTTAGAATCTAATTTAAAGTAACAGTTCTTTAAATATTCCAGTAGAACAATATAACCAGAACAAAATAGAAAACTTACACCTGAAGACTCACTAAAGATTACCTTTACTGAAATAATAGAAATTATTGCAAGAACAATGGGATACATTAAAGCCAGTGTTAGGGTATCTTTATAATCAAAGGGAAATGCTGGTCATTTCACTCTGCATTTAAACTTGGATGCATGCAATTCAAATAGCTAAGGGTGCTGAATGATTTTTTAAAAGCTGAAAACATCAAGTACATAGGAGAAAAATTCAGAAAATAAATATGAATATTAACCAGATGATTGAAGTCTTTCTTAAACAAGGATCAAAATAAAATGAGTAAAAAAGTGAAAAAATGTTGTGTCAATACCCAAGCTCAAAATAGGTGAGTAACAGATTAAGAAGTACAGCCATTCCTCAAAGTCAGGAAATTACTACAGATCATTAAATAAAATAGAGAACAAGGGAATAATATGGATATGCTGTGTGTGGAGAAGGAGTTGGAATGTTAATAACAAAACTCAGAAAATTTTTCATCAATTTTCAGGTTACTAAAATTCACAGAATCAGTTACATACTGACATACACATGAAAAGTGAAAAGTACCACCACGTCAGAAATGGTAAGAAATAGGAAAGACACCAGATGTAAGAGCTCACCTCCTCTGCTGGTAGCAGGATCTACCAGCCTGACTACTGTTGAAAGCAAGTTCATGCAGCACAAGTAGTAAAGTATTCTACAGCCTCCAACCCTGTCTTCTAAGACTGCATTTTATAAAAATGATAAAAACTTATCATTTCTTCCTGGAGATACTATATGAGAGGCATGCCCACACAAAAATGCACCATGCAGCTACAATATCCTGGTATCTGTATACAAGAGAGATAGAATAAATAAATGAACACATTGAATGAGTCTCGTGAAATAAACTTATCGAATGAGCAAATTTAGGTAAATGAAAATATACACAAAATTCATTGTGTTTAAGATGATGCAAGTCAAAGGAGAAATAAGTTCAACATGTTTGATAAATGTAAAATATCTGTAAAAGAAACACTATGAAGGTATATTTATATTTACCAGTGTGTTCCTAAGAAAGCAGTAGATAAAGGAAGTAACATGAAGGACAAAGACAAGAAATGTTTAAAGAAATGAAGTAAATAGTTATAAAGGGAATGTGATCATCCTCTTGATAGTTTGGTGATGAAAGGTCCTGATTTACTTGGATCTGGACAACTAAGATAAAGAAACTACTAGGCAACCCCCATGTTACACATAGGAAAATAGTTAAGAAACTGACAATTTTGTGTTAGTTATATCAGGAAATGGCAAGTCATTCAGTTTAAATGCAAAAAATGGATATTCTATTTGCCTATTCACACCAATTGGTTACTTAAAACATTTAAAGTACCTTCATTACTTCAACACGATTGTTTGAACAGCCATAAGACTTGCACATGCATGTATTCACGTTTGGAAATGCAATGATTAATGTCTATGAGATATATAGTAAAACATTGGTAGCATTAGGGTAAATTACAAAGTTTGTGACAAGCCATAATTCTAAATTATTTAATACTTAATATGACAGTGTGTTTATGCGTGAGAAATAGAATATTATGTATAACTATTATCACATCCTTTACTTAGTGTTCAATTAAAATTATGCACTATTATTTGATTGTCTGTTAGCCTTGTACATATCAGTACTTTCGTTTTTTGTTTGTAAATGAAATAATTTTTACTGGTTTCTATTAATGGTATAGATACCTATGATGACTACCTTAGGATAAATAACTAGATTTAAATTTGTTGAATTAATACTCAAAGATTATTCACACAAGTGGCTAAGTTTTACTTCTTTCATCACTACTTAAGCTGGTCCAATATAATAACCTTGGAAATTGAGAATATTTTACAAACATATATAAACAAAATCCTCAGATAGATATTATGACATCATAATTCTTAGTTGTATTATCCCATTGTTTAAAGTTTCTCTGAAGTTGTCAGTAGGAATATATGGTAGCATAGAAATCAAAATACTCACCGTTTTTCTTTCTCATACTCTCGCTTCTTATAGACTTACTATTTTCAGTAACCCTACCTCATGGTAGAAAAATAATTTTATTCAATATTTATTCCATGCTACTCAATAAATGTTTAGAACATTGTGATTTGGTTTTCAATGGCCATATCATTTTTAAAAATATACCAGACTTCTACAACATATTTTGGGAGAAAAATGCATCAACTGTGTCATAAATTTGATATTCTATCACAGATATTCTATCAGCAAAATGTATGTTAGTTTTGTTCACTCTACCTGGAGGGCTTTGATTGAGTTTACTCATTTTGTAAATATTATTCTGAAAAAAATAAAACTGTGCTTATTTGAAAGAAGGAAAACCTGGTTCCACAGATTGCTGGACTATCAAAGTCATATTTATTTTTCATTAGGAAATTGTAGAGAGAAATATACTGGTCCATGATATTAAAGATAATAGGTGTTCAACTTATAAAGAGGTTAGGAATCATCACTCTTCTCCCTTACAGTATGAAAAAGCTGAACAAAATCAAATCAATGACATTCATGAGTTACTTCCTAAAAACTGTCACAAAATGAATTATTTCCTCCACTCCTGAGGGAATGTCTGCCACCACGAATCGCAGCTGACATCTACTGACCTGGTTGTGAAGACAGAGACAGAGACAGAGACAGAGACAGAGACAGAGACAGAGACAGAGACAAAGATAAAGAAACAAAAAATAACGGAGAAGGCCAAAAAGACTTAGACAAACAAGTGCAAATTTAATGCATTTGCAAATCTGATGTAGTTCTGGAAAATGGCATATGAAAATATTTGTACCAAGATGAACACAATGGTCTGAATAATGGTAACGAACGGGACATACTGAGAAGTAAGTGTGTGTGTGTGTGTGTGTGTGTGTGTGTGTGTGTGTGTGTGTATGCTCATATTGACATTGTGAAAGATTTTTAAGGAGTTTAAGGAAATAATTTCACGGAAAATTTACTTTGACAAGATAAAATACTTTATTATAACATTTTGTCTTTATAATTTTATACAGTAAATTACATATAATATAAAATATTTATTGTATTCTTACAATGGCAGTGTTAAGTTTTTTTTACCTTTCCTGAACTTTTTAAATTTTGTGACTAAGTTATGCTTTTTACCAGCAATAATAAAAAATCCCTTCCAATATTGTTTTATTTTTAAGGTTTAGAACGAATGTCATATCAAGATACATTTTAGTGCTTGAGGGTACAGTTTTCAAAACTAGATTCCATATTATTTTCTCAAAATTTTCATACATTTTCTCATACTGTATTATAAAGCAGTCTTATCAAAGGGAATAATTTTTAATACCAATCTTTTCATAACATAGCTTTTTAAAAAGGATAAAGTCAGTGTTTCTTATCTTAGTTGACATATTATGTGTTGTTTAAAGTATTTATCTTTTATTGCAAATTGTAAAAATTTCCAATCTTATCTTTTATATGCATCTACTTGTGTATCATAATAACCTAATAACCAACATTAATGTATTCATGTAATTATACTATTTATGTCAGTGTTGCTTTGTATAACATTCTGGCATACACTAGTGTATTCCACTCTATCCTGATTTTTCTCTTCAGATAAACAATTGAAGATTTACATATAGAAAGATAATCTGCACTATCATAAATCGAGGTCATCTTAAGTAATTACTAGGTCCAATGTCTAGTAGAATTTTACACACTTTGGAAAAGAAATTAAAAATACCTATCTGATGTACTTGGGTAATAAAATATTCAGAATGTAAAGTATTTGAAGTATTTGAACATATCTCTTGTTTCTGAAATCATCGAAAAGAGTATTTGAAGCATTCAGTCCTAATTATTTTCTTTTATTTATTTATTTTTTAAATATATATATATATATTTTTTTCTTGTTTCAGAACCTTTCTTTGTTTATTCACTCATTTTTATGGCCGGCTCAGCCCGCCCCGAGGGCAGGGCTGGCGCAGCATGTGGTGCCATGGATAGAACCGCAGTCCCTGAAGCTGCCCAAGCTTTCCCAAGCAGGTGCTTTAGACCACTGAGCCATCCCGCCAGGCCCTTATTTTCTTTTAGAATTATTAATGAACTCACCTCCAAAGTCTCAAGTTTTAGAAGCTTATGTAGGTTGAATTCCTTATAAAAGTACATCAAAAAATCATGTTTTTTGTACTCTATTATAATTGTTTCCTTAAAATATAGGACATAAAAAGGCTATGTCTTGGTTTATTGTGCTCCTTAGAAGAAATCCTGGCAGTAAAAGGGCTCCCTCACTGAGGATACATCTGCATAAAGTGCTTCAAAATGTGGAATTCATTCATTCATTCATTCATTCATTCATTCATTCATTCATTCATTTATGTACTCATTCACTGCATTTCTAACTTCATTCCAAGCTCTAAGTGTCCCGAACACAACAAAGCAAAGTCCTATTATTAATCATTTTTACTTTGGAGGAAATAAACTGGAATAAACAAATGATAACATAAGATGATAAATTCCAGTGGTAATAAATATAGTAACAAAAAGTAACATGGAATGAAAATATGGCAATTTTACACTAAAAGATATACAGTCAAATCTTTTCCTGTGCATGTATGAAATTTACAAGAGTAGAAGAGACAATTTGCTGAGATTATTAAGCTTAGTTCTCTAGCTAATGTATCATAAAATATTTTTACTTGGAGATGAACAGGAAAAGGGTCAATTAATGAGCAAGTGTGCAAACGCAAAATTACCTGTTCTCATTCTGTACCATCAGATAGGGAGGAATCCTGCTCTCCCGCCTTCCTGTTCTGTCTTAGACAAAATTCTAAGAGCATCAGAAAAACCAGCAGAAGTTGCCTGATGCTCAATCACTGTCAGACTGTTTTGCTTCAGAGTTCTCTGAACTACTCAGTTGAAAAGCCCTGTAGTACTTCCACATGAGTTAAAAGTGCTCGCATTTATACCTGTGGGTATGGCAGCATTTACCTTTCTACCTTAGTATCACCTTTTATGAAAGAATACCTTGTCCCTTACATCCATATTTCTAGTTCTGTTCCTGGTATATAAGATCTCAATACTCAAATATTCATTTCCTGAAAAAAAAATACATGGTTGAGGCACATCGAATTTTAGTGAACAACCCGGTCCATGACATCCTGCCCTTTGTTTTCCCTAGGCTTGTTCTGAGAAAATTAAAATGGTCTATTCAGGACCCAGAACATCACTAAGACTGATAGCTTACCCTGCCTGCCCAAGGCTCCCACTGTTACAGCAAATTCTCTCTACCACTTCGTACCCATGAGAAATCTATTTCTCCTTTCTTTTCACAGAGAATTGCATCAGATTATTTCAAGAGGTATTATATATATATATATATATATATATATATATATATATATATATATATATGTTATGATGTTCAGTGGCTATTCAAAATAGCATACATAAAATAGTTTCTAAACTGAATATTTCTTATTTAATATATATTGATAGGCAAACCATTCATAGTATGACGCAGGCAATATCTGTAGTCAGTTTGAAAGTTCTTCTAACCATCCTGGCACTGGCTTGTCTTTGTTTGCATTGCTAACATAGGATAATTATGAAAAACATATATGAGTTCATTCACAACATACACATCCATTCCTACCCACTCACATTTCTATTTATAAATAAAGAAGGTCCCATAATTAGCTTAATCCAACAGTGCCATTGTTGGCCTCCTCAGTAGAATTAGGAAGAGGCAGATTGATTTTAGATATTTAGAATTTTACTGTTTCTCACTATTACCAGGTACATCCCATCCCCCTGAACTGGAGAATGACTTGCAAAGTCTGTGCAGAGCCTCGGCTCATGTTTGTATCATTCTCATAGATGCACTGATTCCCCAAATATCATTAACCCCACTGAACGCTCCACATCTATTCCACTGCACATGATCTCAAAAGTTCTTTAACCTTGACTTCTGAACTTCATTCTCCGATTGCAGCACAAATTGCTACTTTTGTTTCCTCCCATCAATGTCTACCCAACAGGAAAATGTTGCTGCAACTTCCTGAGCAGTGGTAATCCTTTCTCTCAATTTCTAACTTAAGGGTTACTCTGGGCTTTCCAGGTGACTTGATTCTCTCCTGCCTGAAACTTCCCAGCTTCTGTGTTTGAAGCATCCACCTAGATCACCCTGGGGGCCACCTTCTTCTTGTTTCACCTCTGGTGAATTCTCCACAGCAACCCCCAGTTTGGTGAAGAAATTGACAAGGGAATCTTTCGGATCCAGCTGCCTTAATTCAGTCCCAATTTTCACATGACCAGTTCTTTGAATACCCTAAGTTTCATCTAGGAATTCCGTTCTTCTAGTTATGTTTGTCTTCAAATTTTTAACCAAACATGTTTGTTATCATACCATAGACCTTGAAAATAACTACATGCAGCTATTATTAACTTTAAAATATTTTAGTTATTTAACTCTGTCATCATTACCTCCTTTCTTTCATATCTCCTTATCTCTAGTAAAGATCCCTGAATTATCTCAGTGTCTATAATTGATTGAATTAATGCTTTTACTCTTCCTTTATCCATAATTTCCCCTTGATAGACTGTGTACACCTCAATCCCCACATCGTAAATGTTTTTGCAAACAGTCTAAGCCAAGTTAAATCAGTTGATTTTTTTTTCTCCTGAAGATTAATTATTCGTTCTTTTCCCCTAGATGTTCCAGAAGATAAGCTCCGATGAGCATCTTCTACCCAGTTGTCTGCTTTCTGTGTTCTCATTAGCTCAGAATGTACAATGAGATGAGAGAACTGAAGGAGAAGCTGAGGCATTTCACAGTCCTCCTCCTAGGGTCAACTTGAGGCGGCACATTTCCAGGGGCTTCCAGTCCCGGAACAAAGCCGCAGTCCCTACTGAATAGCCTTCCCACAACATTTAGCCTTAGCCTTCTTGGTAGCCACACTGTTCCATCGTCTCAGTCCTTGGACATTTGCTTTGCTCTCTCCATTGTTCCTTCCCTATTGATCCCATCTGTTTTCTTTTTTTTTGTCTTTTTGAGACAGGGTCTCGTTATGCAGTTCAGGCTGGCCTTGAGCTCACTTTTGCAGCCCAGGCTGGTCTCGAACTCACACCGATCCTCCTGGCTCAGCCTCCCGAGTGCTGGGATTACAGGCGTGCGCCACCACGCCCAGCTAAATCCCATCTGTTTTCAAGACTTAAATTTCTGTGTCCATGCACATCTCTCTTCCATTCTGGATCCATACTGTAATCTCTTCAACATCTCCCCCGGCTGTCTAATCATATCTCAAGTTTAATAAGCCTCATTCTGAACTCTTTCTTGGAACAATTCAAGCCTCTCTATCTTTATTCATTCCCATGTCACATAATGGCTGCTTCACATCGTTAGATTTTAAGCCAAAGTGTCCCATCATGCTATTTCCTTCCACTTGCGGCTTCTTTCAACTTCATTCTTTCCCATGGCCATGTCATTTCATTCTCATGCTGCAAAGACTTTGCACCAGTTAAGCCATCTGCTGCTTAAGCGTTTCTGACATCAGAATCGGCTCTGCCTCTTCAAGGTTTTGCTGAACTATGGTTCCTTCAGAGAAATACACCTTCCCTGTACTATACAAAAAGTAGATCCCCCCTCTGTGTGCCTTCCTATTATCTGACTGTTGAATATTCCCATAACTCATATCAATTGTATCATGCTTTGTCTCCTGCTTTGATCATTATTGTCTTATCACTCATGTTGCTGTTGTCTAGACTGTGATATATGCTCGGTAAATGTTTTTTTAAAGCATTAGTGGTCAACATGTAACAGAATGTCATAATATGCATAATCACAATGTATGCAATCATATGTATGTGTACAACCACCGTATAATTATGCTTTATATAATTGTAAATACATATGAGCAAACATTAGTGTTCTATTTTTAATAATATCACAAAACATAGAGGCTAGAAGTATATTATTACTAATTTTCAGCATTTACTAGACATTATATTAAGAACATATTTGTTTTACAAACAGAAACAACTGATTATTGTAGCAATCTTATGATTTACATGAACTAGAACTGACTTTTTCTCCAGAGTAGTTTCCTGATTTCTTGCTACATAGTTGAATAGAAACAACTTTTTTTTAAATCAGAGACCAGAAAATTAGTTTCAATATGAATGGCTAAAATGATGCTTTTAAAGGAAGCAATGTTTGCAATTATATTAGACACTAAAAGATTTTTGGGTCTTAAATTTTGCATCACCATTTTCACACAAACATTTATTTAATTTATTCTAGTACAACTGGTAGATATTCTGTGGTATAGAAACATTTCTTTTGATCATAATATCCTCTATTGCAATATCAACTTATAAAGATCAAAAGGTATATATTATTATTACAATATTTCCAAAAGCCCATGAAATTTAAAAGAAAACAATATGTTAAGGGGATATATAACAATAACGGCAAAATTATTCAGTCTTCTAAAATAAATCAGTCATATTTTGTTAAATCCAAATACATTTGCATTCAAATTTTGCTTTTTCAACTCCACTGTGCACAATGAATTATAGATTCAGAAATATCTTTCTCCAACTGCTTCACAATGTGCAGAACTTAAATTTGCATGCTGGTCACAGTTGTGTTTTTGGACCATGAACAGAAGTAAAAAGTTATTGTACATTTATTTTGGTAGGGAAAAATGGGGAAAATGGACTTTGCTTAATAAAAAAACACATTAGAAAATCAATACTAAGACAACTAGTAAACAATGTATATTGTCTAAATCATTAACGTGGTTTAAAGTATACCAAGTAAATATTAGATTCAGTCAAAATTTTGTTTTGAAACTAAATCTGCGGGTCTGGGGGGGATAGCTCGGAGGCACAAGTGCCTGCCTGGAAAGTGCAAGGTCGTGAGTTTGAACCCTGGTCCTGGAAAAAAAAAAAAAAAACAACAACAACAACAAAAAAAACCTAAAACTAAATCTGCTATATATAACCATATGATTCTTCTAGTCAATTGATTACTTATATCACTTTTTAAAATTTCATTACATATAATAAGAAATGACAGTGAGACAGTTTCAAAATATGTTAGTAGGACAGCTACAATAGCTAATACAATGCATATTGTTATGTTCACAGTAATTGTTTACTTATATCACTTTGTAGCCAAGAGTGAGTGGTCTACTTCAATGTCTTCTTGTATACATTACCTTTACTGTTAGCCAAGTTTCATCCTTGTCTTACAAATGCTTTGCACATAATCTCTTCTTACTTTTGTAAATAAGAAGAAAAGTCTCAAATAAAGAAACCAGGCATTATGCAGACAGCAAAATACTAATCTAAACTATTTGAAAAAGAAGAATATATACTACCATGTTCCATTGCATGATGTTCTTTATATTACATTTAATAAGAAATAACATTGTGACAGTTTCAAAACATATTAGTATTTTTCCAATAATTGATGCAATGCATGTTGTTGCCCTTGTAGCAGTTATATAGAGCACACGATGCGAACATGATATTTTCTCTAATCATTATTGGTACAAAATTTCTTCTCAATGAACTAAAACGAAGATATTATATACATAGCACAATATTCCATAATTGTAGTGGGTCATTGGCAGAACAGGCAATGTCAGAAGCTGTCAATTTAATCCTTTTATAGCTCAACATACTAATTTAGATTTATGTTTTATGCCTCCTTGTAAAACTTTTCTGCTGGGAGGCTAATGGCAAGTTAAAGCAATACCAGTATAACAGAACAAGTAACTTTTATATCTCTCAACATCGGTCAAATCTCTTCAGGCTTTACCATGAAACCATGCACAGTGCTTTGTAGATCTGTTGTCACTGTCAGCCTTCAGGATGAGTCACTGCCATTGCTTGGCCAGCTCTCTGTGACAGCCTGAGAGAATGCTTTCTCTCTAGGTGACTCTCAGGCATGCTATACATCATCAATCCCTTCCTTACCTCCATGACCCCAAAATCTCCTTGAACAGAAAATTTCACTAAGTTATATGATGTTAGCATAAGTTCTGTATGTCCTGAGTACTCACTTACCTTGAAGGGCTAGGGCCAAAATAGTGGCTGGCCATATAGCCCTTTTTTATTCTAAAGTTTGTTTTGTAAACTTACATTCTTAACTCTTCAGAAGAGAAGGTTAGTGATACTATTTCTCTGTAATGTACATACTGAGCATAACGTCACTGTCTCTCTGAATACAAAAACTTTAGCCTTGACTTGGAATTGGTATTTTCTATCAATCATTGATATTCTAATAAATCCTTATAAAATGTGATACGAGGAGTTACACATTTTTATACAGAACATTTAGAAATCTAAGCATATACAAAATTGTAGCTAGGCCATCCTATGGCATTTTCCTTGTCTCTTACTCTCTTGTAATCTTTTTGTTTTCTTGTAAGCCAACTATTTCCTTGAGAGAGAGTATAGCTGTAACTGAAGTACATTAGAAGCAGCACACGTCTAGAAGACCAGAATGACAGGCATTCCAAGCAAAATTTTAGTGCTACACACTGCTATGCTCAGTGTGAAAAGCCTGTTGGTGGTTCTTAGGACCATTATCTAATTCATCCTGTGTATATAATTGTATGATTTTGCTCTAGCCATGTTTCCGATATTTTCTGCTTACAGATACTTCATTTTTTAATTCTTAAGTTCTTGATTTACATTCAGCTGTGTTATAACTTTCCATTTTTATTTCTTCTTTTGAGTACTTACACTAGGAAAACTAAATGGTATTTACATATGTAGATCTAGTTTATTGCACTTATGAACATAACTTCAAGAAACATCCACTTACATTTGAAATCTTCTAATTTATCATTTTATAGCTGAGTAATATTCCACTGTATAAAAATACCACATCTTTTTCAAACATTCTTTAGATTGATTGCTTCTAAGATTTCTCTATCACAAATTGGGCTGCTACAAACATAGATGTACAGATATAACTTTGGTATAATATTTTCAGTTCTTCAGGTAAAATTTCCAGGAGGGGAATAGCCGACTTGAATGATATTTCGAGTTCTAGTTTTTTAGGGAGTCTCCATACTGCTTTCCATAATGATGGTACCAGTCTGCATTCTCACCTACAGTGGACTAATATTCTTTTTATTTCCCAAAGTCTCTCCGACATTGGTTGTTGGTTGATTTCTTTATGAAAGCCATGCTTTTTGGGGTAAGATGGTACCTAAAGTGTTGTTTTAATTTGCATTACATGAATGGCTAGTGATGTGGAGCATTTCTTCATGTATTTTTAGGCTTATTCAGTTTCTTTCACTAAGAAGTGTGTCTTCGTCTCAGATGCCCATTTCTGTATTGGGTCTTTGAATTTGGGGGCTCTGATTTTTTTAGTTCTTCACAATTTCTAGATAGAATACCTTTGTCTGAATACTTAGTAGTTAAAATTGATTTGAAATTTTGGGTTATCTTTTCACTCTGTTGGAAATTTGTCTTGACATGCAAAAACTTCTAAGCAAGAGAAGGTCCCAGTTGTTGATTCTTTCAAGTGTTAAACATGCATTTTGATTTTTGTCAATGAACTGTTTGCCTACCCCAATGTCTTTACTCCTACTTTATCTTCCAGGATATTTACTGTTTCTGTTTTCATATTTATATCTTTCATCTATTTTTACTTTGGTTTGGTGTTTGTTGAGAGACCTGGGTCAAGTTTTAGTTTTCGGCATGGAGACAACCAGGTTTTCCAGCACCATGTGTTAAACAGGCTATTTTTTTTTCCAGTAAAAAAGTTTGGTGCCTTTTTCAAAGATTAGGTGGCTAAATATATTTGTACTTGCTTCTACATCTTGAAATTTGTTCTATTGATCCTGGATCTATTTTTTTTCAATACCACACTGACTTATCATTGTAGCTTTGTAGTATAATTTTAGGTTAGGAATCATAATGCCTCCTGCTTTATCTTTGTTGGTAAGGATTGTCTTTGTTTTTCTAGGACTCTTCTTGTTATAATGTACTTTAGGAATGATTTTTCCAGGTCTGTGAGTTACGTTGATGGTATTTTGATAGGAATTGTATTAAATCAGCATAACGTTTTAGGGATTGTGGCCATTTTCACAATATTGTTTCTTCCTATTCATGAATAGGGAACATCTTTCCATTTTGTTTTTCTAGGACTCTTCTTGTTATAATGTACTTTAGGAATGATTTTTCCAGGTCTGTGAGTTACGTTGATGGTATTTTGATAGGAATTGTATTAAATCAGCATAACGTTTTAGGGATTGTGGCCATTTTCACAATATTGTTTCTTCCTATTCATGAATAGGGAACATCTTTCCATTTTCTGAAATTCTCTAGGATCTATTTTTTTTCACAGTACCATAGTCTTCATTGGATAGATATTCTACTTTAGTTAGGTTAATTCCTAAGTGTTTCATTTTCATTGGTGGTATTGTGTAAGATATTGTTTCTCTAATTTCTCTCTCAGTGTGTTTGTTATCTATGTAGAGGAATACTACTGACTTTTGTGTGTTGACTTTGTACCCTGCTATCCTACTAAACTTGCATATTAATTTTAGCAACTACTTCATGGGGTTTTTTTGGGGTATTCTAAGTAGATTATCATGTCATCTGCAAATAATGATAGTATAACTTCTGCTGTACCTATTTTTATTCCTTTTATTTCTCTCTCTTGCATAAGGGTTGTAGCTAATGATTCCAGAAACATAATAAATAGGAGAGGTAATAGAGGACATCCTTGTCTTATAGCAGATCTGAAAGTAAAGGATTTTAGGGTTCTACCATTCAGAATTTTGTTAGCTGTTGTACTGTCATAATGGCTTTTAACAAATTGAGGTAGAGGCCATTTATTCCAATTTTCTGTAGAACTTTAAACATGAATGAGTGTTGGAATTTGTCAAAAGTCTTTTCTATATCAACTAAGATTATCATGTTGTTTTTGGATTTGGCTCTGTTGATACAGTGTATTATGTTTGTAGATTTCCATATGTTGAACAATCTTTGTATTCCTCGGATGAATTCTACCTGGTCATAATGAATAATCTTCATGATTTTTTCTAATTCTATTTGCTAGGATTTTATTGAGATCTTTTTCATCTATGTTATTGAGAGAGATTGGCCTGTAACTCTCTCTTTTAGTTCCATCTTTCTCTTGTTTTGATATGTGTATACCACTTATTTTGAGGAATGTTTTTGTAAGGATTGCTTTATTTTCGATTTCATTGAAGAGTTTGAGAAGTATTAGGATTATACCACCTGTGAATTTCTTGTAGAATTGGGCTCTGAATCCATCAGGACATGGACTCTTCTTTGTTTTCAGGTTTTGTTGGTACATTTTGTATTTCATTGGCTGTTATTTTGTTTTTGCGATTTCTTATATCTTCTTGATTCAGTTTTGGCAAAGTGTAACTTTCTAGGAATCTCTCCATTTCATCTGTGTCTTCAATTCTTTTACAGTAAAGATATTCAAAGTAGCTATTGATCTTCTGGATCTCCACTGGGTCTGTGGTAATTCCCTTTTCATTTCTTATTGCTTGAATTTGAGATCTTTCTTTGCTCTTTTTGATGAGTTTTACTAGTAGCTTACCAATTTTGTTTAATCTTTCAAAGAACCAGATTTTTAATTCATTAATTGTTTGTATTTTATTCTCTGTCTTGGTTGAATTATTTTCTTCTCTAATCTTTATAATTTCATCCCAACTTCAGGCTTTGGGTTTGGTTTGCTCTTCCTTTTCTAAATGATCTAGGTGCAACGTAGGGTATTTATTTTTTTCCGCTCTGTTTTCTTAATGTGTGAGTTCAGAGTTATAAATTTCCCTCTAACAACGGCTTTTATTACGTCCCATGAATTCCAGTAGGTTGTGTTTGAATTTTCACTAAGCTGTAAATATTGTTTAATTTTTTGTTTAATATTCTCTGTAACCCATTGGTTATTGAGGAGGGCTTTATTTAATGTCCATATATTTCTCTGTTTTTAAGGATTCTTTTTTTCTTTTATTTCCAGTTTCATTGTACTGTAATCACATAATATGCATGGGATAATTTCTGCTTTCTTGCATATACTGAAGCATGGTCTATGTCCCATGTGCAGGTGAAAAAAAATGCTTACAAAGAAGTGCTTGGGTGGAATACTCTGCATATGTCCACTAAGTCCTGTTGTTCCAAATTCTGGTTCAGTTCTGCTACTTCATTGCTAATTATTTTTTGTCTCCTTGACTTATGTTTTTGGGATAAAGGGGTGTTAAGGTCACCTGTTAAGATTATGGTATTGGATATTAGATTTTTTGTGATCATGAAAACTTGTCTTATATAGCTTGGTGCTCTCATGTAGGGTGCACATATACTTATAAGTGTTATCACTTCATCTTAAATTTTTCCCTTGATCAGTATGTAATGACTCTGTTTATTTTGTTTGATCAATCTTGGTTTGAAGTTCATACCATCTACAAACAGGACTGCTACCCCTGCTTTTTTCTGAAGTGCTGGAGCATGTCATACTGTTTTCCATCCTTTAACTTTCAACCTATGAATTTCTCTGTGAGTTAGGTGCGTTTCCTGTATACAGCATATTGTCGGATTTTGCTGCTTAAGCCACTGTGACAGTCTATTTCATTATATTGGAGAATTAAGTCCATTTACATTGATGGTTATAATTGAAATGTATTGATTTATGTTTCACATGTTTTTTTACCTACTATTGATTTTCCCTTTATCTCCTATACTAAATTGGTTTCCATATTTGGTGGGTTCTTTCTGTTCTCATTTGTGGAGTTTGCGATATTTTGGTCCCTCTTTAAAAATCTTCTAGCAGGGCTGGGGAGATAGTTCCATGGCACAAGTGACTACCTGGCAGGTGCAAGGTCCTTCAAAGAAAAATCTTCTAGCAGTCTGTGTAGGCTTGGTTTTGTCACTGCAAAGTTGTTTAGTTATTATTTGTCTTGGAAAAATTTCACTTCTCCATGAAACTTGAGATAGAGTTTTGCAGGTTATAACAGTTGGGCCTGGAATTTGTTTTCATGGAGGATTTGAAGCACTCTCCTCCATGCTCTTCCTGACTCCATGGTTCGTGAAGAGAAATCTGCCATTATTGTGATGGGTCTTTCTTTAAATGTGATGTTTCCTTTCTCTAACAGCTTTTAGCACATTATTCTTCTGCTGGATTTCTGGGATCTTGACTGTTATATGACTCGGTATTTTTAGTTGGGTTGATGTTATTTAGAGTTTTGTGTGCCTCAGTTAGTGAATGCCAGACTTTTTGCTCATATTTAGGAAGATTTCTGCTATTCTGCCCATATTATTTTTATATCAATTGTATGGACATCTTCTTTCTCATTGGTGCTTATTGATCTCACGTTGTTCATCTTTGCATCATCTTGCAAATATTGAATTATCTTTGCATCCTAGTTGTTTTTAAGAAATCGTTTCTTACCTTTTCACTAGGTACAATTGTGTCTAAGGACCTGAAATTCTCTCTTCATTTTGATTCACACAGTTCTGTCAGCTTGTTACTGAGATCTTACTTTCCTGTATATATCTTTGAAACTGCTTCCTGTCATCAATTTCTTTCCTTTATTGCTCATTTAAGGATTCCATTTTTTTATTCTCTAATTTTTCATCAATGTCTTCTTTAGAAGCATTTATTCTTTCGCTATAGTGATCCTTTCTTTTTTTTTTTTTTTGCTTCAGAGATTATTCCTAATCTGATTTACTCTCTACCTTTCTGCAGTTATTCCTTTACTTCAGATGCTATTAATTCAGAAACTTTCTTCTTTTGATTTCTTCTTCACCTTTACTATGAATGCCACTGATAAATCCCCGTGCCTCACATGAGCCCATATATTCATAACACATTCTGTCACAGGCTCCTAAGCGGGGACAAGCCCATAGACAAGGTGTCTGCACAGCCTAGGGAACCATGGTAAGGCTCATGACAACACTGCCAGCTGGGGACAGGGAGAAGAAACCAACAGATGAACATGAAAGCTATGAGTAACCAAGGCAGGCAACAGAAGGGAGAAAACAGAAATGAGATTATTAACAAAGAAAGACCTGGTGGTGTGTTTATATGTAAGTATAGTCACAGCTGACCAATCACTTGCTTCTAAGTCACTTGTGTGAGATTTCTTTACTTTTACTTGAGAAGTTATTTCTGATCTCTTCCTTTATACTTTTCTGCATTTTTTTTTTACTTCAGACACTATTAATTCATGCATTTCTTTATTTTTTACTTCAGGGGCAATTTCTGCTCTGATTTCTTCTATACTTGTCTGTATTTGTTTCTTTACTTCAGATACTATTAATTCCAAGGCTTCAGCTGTGTGATTACCAGTTTCGTCTGTGTCAGTGTCTCCTGCATTTATTTTGGGTGGGCTTTGGATCTGAGATTGTGTCTTATTCCTTCTCTTTGTCATTTCAGATAGCACTGGTCTTTCCTTTTAGGTATAGAGATCTGATGCAGTTATGTAATTACCACTTACTAAAATTTAGGTCTGGATCAACCAAGTTGGAACTTGTCCAGATTTTCCGGTTTGAATCTGGGTGCTGAGCTCCACTTCTTGCAGTTGCTGCTTGAGGAAGTGAACCCACTGTGCTGTTCTAGCAAGATGTTCAGTTCCTGGATAAGCTGGAAGGGTCTGAACCCCGCCTCTCTGTAGGAGATTTTCCTGCAGGGATCCATAGGAACTGATGGGTATGATGTCTACAAAAGCACTTACAAGCACCTTTTGTTCTATTCTGGGCATGAGAGTATCCAGTGGGTGTGGGCAAGTGGAGAGGTCCCTACCTAGGAGTGAGGGCCAAGGTGGCTGGGTTCCTAGTGGGGGGGGATCTGGTGGGCGAGGGTAGGCAGAGTGGTCCCTATCTACAGGTGCACAGGCATGAGCAGCTGGGTTCTGGGTGGGCGAACCCCCTGCACAATGTTCTAAACTAGGCAAAATAAAATAAAACAGGCATAAAAAGCCACCAGCGTGCAAATACAAACATAAAAATTTGTATTGGTACAACCAAGAATAGTGGTTTTATGTGATATTTATGTGAGATTATTGACTAGAAGGATTTAATACTAATTTTTCCAAGTAATCATATGTTGTACAACATGATCCAACTTGTGGTTACTTATAAATGCTTTATATAAATTTATTACAGGCAAATCTTTACCCCACCAAAAAAAAATTAACTCAATATGACAGCAAAACACTAAAGCAAAAAATGGAATGCAACTTTCCTCCTTACTCTTGGCAGTCACAGAGTAGAAGACTTGGTCTTCTTTGCATAACATGTGACACACAGTGAGTGCTTGGAGGAGACCTTATAAATGTTACATGAAGAACTGATTCCATCTCAAGGAAGTACCATTTCATGAATTTTATCATGAGTTTTGGAGGGAAATAGTATAAATTTAAATATTTTTGACTTCCAGATTCTCAACGTTTATGGCCCATCAGAAAAAACAAAGTAAAATAAATAATCAGAATGATCTTGTGATGTTCTACACTTACATTATTATGACATAATTTTATTAGATATATAGGAAATATCCTTCCTAGGAAATGTGCCTTAGTATTCTGACAAAAATGATTATACTAGGCACAGTGGTGCACACCTGTAATCCCAGCACTTTGGGAGGCTGAGGTAGGAGGATCTGGGATAGTTTAAGAGCAGCCCGGACTACAAAAGTGAACTCAAGGCCAGCCTGACCTGCATAGTGAGACCTTGTCTTATAAACACAAAAAATAAAGATTATAATCACATGAAAACTCAATATTGTCTTTTAATTTTCTTCATGTTTATAACAATATTCAGAGTTTACTATTTGTCTAATACTAAGTCTGAAGAGTGCATGAGGTTTTTCTGAACTTTGCAAATCCCTACATCAAGAATTCATAGAAAATACACAATGTAATATTTGCTTCATTTCAATTTTATTTTATATTCATTTATTTTTATATGTATTTGTAAAGGGTTTCATTATGCAGTTCAGAGTTCTAGTGATCCCCCAGCTTTCAGCCTCCCCAGTGCTGGAATTACAGGCATGTGCCACCATGCCAGGTCACTGTGGGCCACTTAACGTGCCCCGAGGACAGGCTGGTACAGCATGTGATACTGGGAATTAGACCTCCTGCCTGTGCTTGCCTAAGCAGATGCTTAAGCCACTGAGCTATCTCACCAACTCTTTGTTTTTAAGGGGAGTGAAAATAAAAGACTTGTGCACAATATAGCTCCATAAGAGTTCTGAGATCTTCATGGTGAATCTATTCCACTGGAAATATTGTACACGTCAATAACAAAAGTCAGTTGAGCATGGCTAATGTGAGTGAGAGCAAATCCTTAGTTACTGTACTTTGTTTTATGTTTTTGTTAAACAGAAAAAAAATACTTAGCACAGGGACATTCTGGAGTGCTGCACAATAAAATATGATTATCATTAGGGTCACTTGGCATTTAATACACATTCTGCAAAGACTTGCATATTATTGTGAAGGGAATTGAAGGAGTAGTGATATCAGAAAGTATTTCATTTATTACCTCGTAGGTTTTAACATCAGGTCAGGTTGCTTAAAATTTTATTTGAGAAGTATAGTATTTCCTGTGTAAGGAATCTTGAGAAACATAGGCAAATAATTTGTACCAATCTCTGCTTCAATATAATTCCAACCATGAAATGGTTGGAAAAAAATGAAGAATGTGCAAGTTATTTCACATGTACAAAAATCTGTGACATCTTAATGCCATGTATTTTTAAATGTATTCAGTACAGGGTTTACAGGATCTCACCACATGGTTTGACTCATAGTGATCCTCCTGTTTTTAGTCTCCCAAGTGCTGGAATTACAGGAGTGCACCACCATGTCCAGTCTCAATAATCATCTCAGAGTGCCCCAGGGGCTGGGATGGCATGGCTTATGGTGCTGAAGATTGAACCCCAATCCCTACACTCTGCCTAAGTAAGCGCCTTAGTCCACTGAACTATCTGGTCAACCTGGTGCCATGCATATTGCTTAATAAATTCATTATATTTGCTATCTCAGTGTAATGATTTTTTAAAATTTTATATATTTATTTATATGTTTATTTATTTTGGTGGTACCAGGGATTGAACTCTGGATCTTGCACCTGACAGGCAAGCACTTATTCCACTGAGCTATCTCACTGGCCCCTGTGCTGAAATTTAAAATATGATTGTAATGAAGAATCTGCAAAGTATTGTTCTCTGGCTGCATGAATTCTACTTATTAAAAAATCTCTAAATTTAGTCCAGAAGAGTCAAGTTTTTTTAAAAGCATGTATTTATATGAGGGATAACTACAGCTATATAATATGCTGAAGTATAAGCTATTCCTACAGATCATAAAGAATAATTATTGAAATTTTTGCCACTAACAAATACAAGATTTATTTGGTACCTAAGCTAATCGTTTTCTTCATTATTTATTATAATATCTTGTGATTCCAAAGAACTTGTTCACCAATAGTACAGAAGCTCATTTTATAAAGTTTCCTCTAAGATTCATATAGGTTTATATTAATCATTCTTGTTAAAACATTGCCAAATTGCAAACCATGTCACCTAGAAACTAAACTCCATGAATGTAACTTTCTTTATTAATTTTTAAAGAATATTTAGTAAGGGTCTACAGGGTCCCACTATGTAGATAAGACTCATAGTGATCCTCATTTTCAGCCTCCCAAGTGCTAGGATTATAGGAACACACCACCACACCCAGTCTCAATCACTGTCTCGGCTAGACCTGGGGCAGAGCCAGCACAGCATGCCAGGGATTGAACCCTGGTCCCTGTATCTGTCAAAGGAGGCACATTAATCCTCTACTCCATCTGGTCAACCATCACGAATGTGACTCTTGTCTAAGCCATGCCACCATTGATTTTTCAGGCAAAAGCACATTTAAAAAAATGTACATTTATGTTTGTGTGCAGTATTCAGTTTTTTTTCTGAATAGCATATTCTTGCATTTTCCTTTCAAATTAAAATTTGATATAAATGTCCTTTGATAAAGTAGAGAGAAAACTGAAATGAAGAGTTTTTCAGTATATGGATTATTTAATAATAGCTGCTATATAACATTCAAAACACCGTTTTAAAATGCCATTTCCAATCTCAACTCAGCAAATTATATTTTAAACAACTGTTATTTTGGTAGTTTCATACTCGATGACTGAATATAAACATACAACTAAATATGACTTGCTTTATTGGTTTATGTGTTGCAATTTTAGAGGTGATGATAGAATACCTATCTTCTGAAACCTGTTACAGGTCCAAGTCCCAATCTAGTCATTCACATACCTCTAAACACTTTGTAAGCTTAAACTTAACAAAGTAATTCAGGCTATAACTAACTATGGTCACTTCATGAGTACATTTAACTTTAAGTAAATGTCCATTGGCCTGCTACGGTAATATCTGAGAGTAAATGTGAATAGCAATGTAAGTGTGAATTCTTGACACACTATAGCGAATCATCATATTAACCAGAAAAGAACAACCTGTTTTCAGTTTGACTAAGGGTGTCATCTGACTACATCTCAAAGCTAGGACTGCAGGACGTTCTGCAGAAGACAAGTATGTCAGGTAAAGTGAAAGCTGCTACTTCTGAGTTAGCCAAGCATAGCAAGGGGAACCTGTGCTCCTGACTTGTGCAGTGCCCACAGTTTAAGAGAGAGAACATAGTTTGAAGAAATGAATGTTTTCTTTGCTGATCGTCTCCTGTTTCCCATTTTGTCTTTACTTTAGACAGGCTTTGTAATTGCAAGATTTGAATGACATATAGAAAATAGCAAGGAAATATGGAAAAAGGACAGCCAGCACAATCATATCACTGTAACTGATGGGTGTGTGACTGCAGCCCTTCATTTTCTTTATGCTCCATTGCCCAGCATGGGTTCCTTGTGTGTGTCCTTCAGGTCCTATCATCACCTCCTCACACAGGACTCCGGGACAGGAGAAATTCCCTATCAGCCTCTCATACTTGTCCCTTACTACTTGTCCTTTTCAAAATATTTCTCTTGATTTGCCAGTAACCATTTTTCACAAAAGGACAGGGTATGTAATCCTGGGTGCACTGTGATTTATACAAAGCCTTCTGTAGGTTTTCCCTGAAGACACTTACTCCTTTTTTTTTTTTTTGAGACAGGGTCTCACTGTACAGTTCAGGCTGGCCTTGAGCTCAGTTTTGTAGACCAGGCTGGTCTCAATATCTCACCAATGCTCCTGCCTCAGCCTCCCGAGTGCTGGGATTACAGGCATGTGCCACCACGCCCGGCTGAAGACATTTACTCTTGAAGGTCGTAGTTTCATACTCCACAGAAGTAAATTCTTTCTACTCACTCACTTTCCCATCATGCCCAGTAGATTATATTTATCTGTTCTCTTATATGTTTAAATTACATGATAAGAACTGTTTTTGCAAGAGGTGTTTCTGGCAGTTTGACAGTTTCATAAGGCAGTCAAATAACAAATAGCTCAAAAATAGTACATATATATATATATATATATATATATATATATATATATGTGTGTGTGTGTGTGTGTGTGTGTGTGTGTGTGTGTGTGTGTGTGTGGTACGAAAACATAACCCATCTATAAAGGACATGTACAAAAAATGTTCACAGAAGTTTTTCTAATGATAATTGTCAAAGTTCCAAAAAATCCAAATGTTTATCAGGTGTAAATAGGTAAACAAAATACAATATTTCCACATGATACAGCACTATTCAGCATAAAAATGGAATGAAAAATGTACTGGTACATGCTACAACATGGACATTCCTTAAAAACTTGAATTAAAAGGCGAGATACAGCATACTACTGACAGGATGATTATGGAATTGTTTTTCAAGTTTCAAAAATGAGTAAATGTGAGAGGTGGAAACTAGATTGATGTTGGTGTAACCCAAGATGGAGAGAATAAAGCTACCCCAATAAGTTTGATGTTTCTTTTTCAGAAATAGAAATGCTCTAAAATTAGATTGTGGCCAGGTTTGGTGGCACACCCCTATAATCCTAGCACTCGGGAGGCTGAGGCAGGAGGATCAGTGTGAGTTTGAGACCAGCCTGGGCTACAAAAAATGAGCTCAAGGCGAGCCTGAACTGCATAGCGAGACCCTGTCTCAAAAACAATTAAAATAAAATTAGATTGTGATGATCTTAAAGCAACCTTACATTCAAAAATAATATTTTTGCTTTTTGTTTTGCATAACAGCATTCATAATACATAACAATTAAATCAACTTGAAGGATTTCATACATATATTGCTTATGTTTATATCATCTTAATCATTTTTACTTTTCTTTCCTCCCCCTTTTCTCCACCTCGCCCAGACCTCTTCGTATTTCAAAAGATTAAAATGAAACCTCTATAATTTTAGGATATACAGATTTTCTTTTTTGCAAAGCAGGGAACTCAGAGATATTTCCTCCAAAGATCCGGGTAAGAGGATTCTGAAAGGAATGGTTAAGCAAGGTCAAAATCATCAAACAGTAAACACAAGTTTTGAACACTGTATTATTTTGTTTTCCTTACAACAGCCCTTAAGGCTGAATAGAGATGTAATTCTGCAGTCTATTACAAGAAATGAACTCAATAAAAAATTAAAATGATGTGATTTCTCTGTCTTGTTTTCCGACGCTCTGATTTGACCCATGGTTTCAATTTTGAATTGTCTGCGATAAATATAGTACATTACATCCAGATGAGCTAAACTCATGTACTGTTTTCTTTAAAGAGGATTTTTCATGGAAGAGCTGAAAAAATTAAAAGTTATGTTCTCTGAAAAGAAAATATTCAGTATTTTGTGTCATGAACCCCATGTACTGGTAATTAATAAAGGACACTACGGTAAGAGCTTCTGATAAATAGAGAAAGTTTTATGCCCATCAATATTCCATCAGTCAGAAATCCAACTGCACACTCGCTTGGAAATTTTTTTGCTAACATTCATCCAGAGTCATCTATAAAGGCATAAGAATATTAAAAATCATAGGAGAAGTCCAACATCCTGAGAGCAAGAAGTTGAGTCTTACAAAACATAGTTTTGAGCTGAGAGTTGCGGTGAATGCCTACAAGCTCAGACCTGGGAAGGGCATTACTGCAAGGTTGGGGCTGTTCTGGTCTACAAAGTGAGTTCAGTGACAACCTTAACTGCATAGTGAAACTCTGTCTCAAAAAGACAAAACAAACAAACAAACAACAACAGCCTGGATTTGAAAAGACAATGACAGAAAGCAAAGATTAGAAGAAAGATGTCACTTCAGGCCAAGGAATGGCATGACTTGAATTATTTGTACAATATTCAAATAAAGAAAATTGGAACTGATCCATTCACTATGTGTAACCAGAAACCATCGCACAATGATTCAGTAGTGCCTGTATAGGTCCTCCTGCAGCACAATAGATGAGGGTAAGAATTTACTGGACATGCATCAGGAAGGACAACACACACTATATGAACCTAATTGGATGTTCCACTATTAATCAAAAGCTAAACATGATACTCAACCACTATTAACCTTGGGCCCATTTTGACTATCTACTTCACAATTTATGCATATTATTCATAATATTTTCACAAAGCTAGTGTTTTGTGCCGCTAAAAAATATTCTACAAGTCAACATTTTGCTATCAATATTTTACAAGATTAAAGGAACCAATATTTAAAATGTTTTCTGACAATAAATGAGCAACATTGTTGCCAGAAAATACAATAGATAGAATCTAGAAGACAAAATGATGGAATGAACAATTGTTTTTAAATGTCCACAGGACATGTAAACAAACTCCAGCCCTATACTACTCCTGTCTACTTACCTGAATTTTTAATCTTCTTCTGTAATAGTTTAAGCTGGTTAAAGTATGAGAAGCCTACATGGAGATCAAGACAGATAAATTAGAGTTGTATAATTTTGACATTATGATTTCCCAAGACACATAAGTCTACTTAGGACCACTGAAGACAAACCCTGAAATTTGCATAATCATGAAGGAGCATGAACAAATGAAATTCTGGGTAAGTACATTATTGAAGTTTCCCAGGAAACAAACAGGTCACATGGAGTAAACGCTCATGATTGGCTAGTCACAATAGTGAGCAGTAGGGGCTGATACAAGCTGTCTTCTGTGTGCTCTTGGCAAGGACAAAAGGGAACGCAGGAAAAAGGAACTCAACAGGGCTGGCCAAATACTCAGTGGAATAAAGCACCTCCAGGCAGGCACAGGGGCTGGAGATTTGAACCCCTGGGCCTGCTGTGTTGCCTCCATATCTGAGGCCCGTGAGATGTTAATTGAAACTGGGTATGGTGGTGGGCGCTTGTAATTCCAGCTCTTGGGAGACTGTAAACAGGCTGATTACTATGAGTCCAAATCACTAGTGAGACTCTGAACACCCTGTAGACCCTTCGCTCCCCACGCCAAAAAAAAAAAAAAAAAAAAAAAAATGAGAAAAGCAACTAAGATAGTTACTACAGGCCTGGCACTGAGCTACGAGATTTGTTTTTTTAGTTTATATTATTTTTTAGTTTATATTAGTTTATATTTATATTATGTATTAGTTTGCAATGGATGTGATATTCTACATTTTTAGTTCACAAAATATCACATTGTGCAGTGTACTTTAGCTAAAATTACAGGTGGTAATTGAAATTATATACTCTGACTTTAGTACATATGCATGTAATATCTCCATTAGTACTGAGATTACATATACTGCTTTGTAATCCCAAACTAAATAAACATTTTTTTCTGTTCTCAAGTTAAATATAAATACAAAATCAAGTCATTGTGACTAATGAAGTCACCATTAATATGTGGAATCAAAAGCTACTGCAAGGCACAGTTAAATATTTCAGTTGGTTTGTGAAGGATTTGGCAGTACATGATCAGTGTCAAAAATCCTCTAATAATCTTTTTTTTTTTTTTTTTTTTTGTCTTTTTGAGACAGGGTCTCAGTATGCAATTCAGACTGGCCTTGAGCTCACTTTTGTAGCCCAGGCTGGTTTCGAACTCACACCGATCCTCCTGCCTCAGGGTCCCAAGTGCTGGGGTTACAGGTGTGTGCCACCACACCCGGCAATCCTCTAATAATCTAACGTTTTAATTTAACAACTTATCACTCATATTTTACATCTTCCAGGAGTAATAATAATGGCAATCAAAACAGCAAAGAGGAATTCATATCTGCCATGTACCTTTCTATGTATATATTTCTATTTATAACCCTTTCTCATAAATGATGACAGTTTAATGAAATTTTTAAATGCATAAGTAAGAAATTTATACAAAATATAACCAAAAGTGAATATAAAAAATTATGTATATAAGATTTATGCATTGTCATTCTCTGTTCTCTGTATAACTCTTGTTACACATTTGATTTTTCAAGTTTGTAGTAACTTCACAATGGATATGAATTCTTTAAAACATTGCATAATGCTAGGGAAGATAAAAATAATTTTATTTTTTTCTTGAATCCATGCATTAAAATTTAACTTTGGTGGTGCACGCCTGTAATCCCAGAACTTGGGAGGTTGAGGCAGGAGGATCAGTGCAAGTTCGAGACCAGCCTGGGCTACAAAAGTGAGTTTAAGGCTAGCCTAAACTGCATAGCGAGACCCTGTCTCAAAAAGACAAAAAAAAATTAACTTTTAACCTTGAAAAATTTATAAGAACCATTTAGAGATGTATACTTTATACAACTAAGGGATTATTAGAAGAATGTACATGTCTAGCACTACTAATATGATACTAAGTTTCGGAATACAACTGGGGATCTGCAGATTGTATGGTAGATACCAAGATAATACTTCCCAAATTACAAGAACTGGTATTTTCCTATCATCTCTGTTTCTATGGTGCCATCATCAAATATGATATGCAGGTTCACTCAGTCTCTGACCTCCTTCCAAATGCCCCCAATTCTGACTAATGGCCTGTTTGGACAAGCTACTGACTTGGAAAGGTAGAAGAATGCCACTCTGTTTAAAGTATGAACCCGAGTTTTACAAGGTGCAGAATTTTACTATCCCCACCATGGATTTTAAGCATATGAATACTGAAGAAGTCTCTGTAATGTATGTGACCCTGAGCTTCATATATCTCCAGAGGTAGTGAACAGTTTCTGAATCATGGTGGAGGAAAATTAGTTTATGAGTGATGTGAATGACTTCTTGCACAAACCAAGAATGACTATGATAAGGAAACTTGCAGCTCTGGTAAAAAAAAAAAAAAATGGGGCAGAAAGGGGGAAACTTAGTGATTTGTAAAAGGATGACAACTTTCCTTATCCTTTGTCAAATATATCCAAGAGCTGCTGTCTGCATACAGTATTAGTGTCTAGTAAGATTTAAACTATTTAAAAATTTTGCATCTATTATTACCTTAGTTTATAGACATGTCTGTGCATTTCATACCATTTGATCTTTGATCCCTACAATTATCCTAAGTCCTCCTATAGTTTTTAAGTAAATCTGAGAAGTCTTTAGGTGAAGGTTCCAAAGAGTATATCCTAAATTTCACATACTGGTTTATATATTTTTTTTCTTTCCTGCCCTATTCTCAATTTAAAATACTCAGTGGAATAAACTTTAAGTGGGTATGAATCATAGGAGCCAGCCTTGAATATTATAACCTTTCAAAAATATATCTTCCATTTGTGACATAGCAGAATTAATGAGCATGAAAATAAAATGCCTAAGGCTGAAGTCTCATAAGAGGATACGTGGACCTTTACTGCCCGAATTTACAAAGGCTCTCTCTCCTTATTCTTTAGTCCAGTGCTGTACCAGAGATGTTCTTTAATGGGTCGGTATCATCATGTGTGTAAAGGGTGTAAGGAACGTTAGAAATTGCACACTTTATTATTATTTAAGAACTCAGGTTGTCATTGTTTTAACATTTGACAGCATACGCTCTAACAGTCAAACTAGCTTCTTTTTAAAGGATAATGTCACTGTGGCTTAATTATATTACTAAAGATAAATGATAGTTTCTTTGAGCATATTTACCTAGGAATAAAAAAATAATCCTGCACCATCTGAACTTCTAAGAAAGTTTGACGTGGATTAATCCAGACTTCCAGTTGTTGTTCATGTCAAGATAATTATCTGTTTTAATTATATTTTGTTATTTGCTTAATGCTTTGAACAGCAGTTTTTAGTTTTTCTTGTGAAGTCAGGGAGAATTTTAATTCGTGCATTGCTTTCTTCACACATTCTCATATCTCTATTTTCTACATGTCTAATTAAGTTAAGCAGACCATGTGTACAACATCTCTTTCAGAATATAAACTGTATCTTTACCTCTAGATTCCCAGTATTTTAAATTCCTGCATATGTCACAAATGAATTGTGTCAATCTCCTGGACAAAATTATATCTTCAAATGAGCCAGTATCTAAGAGACACTCAGACACTGGGAGAACTGCTGACTGAGAGCAGAACTGGTAAATTGGGGAAGGCTTTTCAGATGATAATTTGGTAAAATTCATATCCTCCTTTACAGTAAACATTCTTAAATAGTATTTTCCTTTTATTTAGTTTTAAGGATGAAATGTAATACATTTGTTTTTCCTTTTGAACATTCTAACTTTTTTTTTTTGCCTAGAGTAACACATAAGTTTATTGCTTAAGATCAAAGTCACAGTTCTATGTTAAGTAACTACAAAAAGTGATATATCTGAATCATCTATTATCTCAGGCACACTGGTACTTTTTTGATAAATGCAACTGAATACATTATTCCCTACACACATCAAGCCCACATTGAATGTATCTTAATCTCCTGATAGTACTTATAAAACTTATTGCAATGCTTGACACATTTGAAAATTGGAATAATAACTTACCTTTTTAATTTCACTTATTTATTTATTTGTCTTTTTGAGACACTGTCTCACTCTACAGTTCTAGCTGGCCCTGAGCTCACTTTTATAGCCCAGGAGGGTCTTGAACTCACACTGATTCTCCTGCCTCAGCATCCCAAGTGCTGGGATTACAGGTGTGTGCCACCACACCTGGCCCCTAAATTTAGCTTATTTAAAAGTTACCATAGTTAACCATTTCACACTATTGTTTTTCTTTTTTTCTTTTTTTTTTGACGTATTTGGTTGTTGGAACTTGGACTTGTAGTGACCCTCCTGCTTCCAGCCTCCCCAGAACTGGGGTTTCAGGCATGCACCACCATGCCTGGGCTCCATCTCCATCTCAGCATGCTCAGGGTTGGGGTCCATATGGCATGTGGTGCTGGAGATCAAATCTTGGTCCCTGTGCTTGACTAAGCAGGCACTTAGTCCACTGAGATATCTTGCTGGCCCCATTTCACAATATTTTGAAAAATCTTGTAATAGATATAACATAAATTACAATATTCTGAAAATATTCTGCTTAATTCATAGTATTTATTTAATTTGTAACATTTTTGAGATAACTCAAATTAAATAATGTCAAAGAAAGAAATATAAACAAAATATATTTGTTTTCAAAGAGACTGGGGTAAACACATAATAAATACATCTTGATTCTATTATGTGTCTACAATAATTTAAAATAATAAAATAGTTGCTAATAACAGCGGCAGGACAAGAATTCTATTACTTTATCTGAAATGATAATTTTAAACTCAAAGTGATTTTTTTGAATCTTGTCATCAACCAATAGCATTAGAACCATTCAATTGTCTTTCCTCTCCATTTCCTGAAGTGTTGTAGGATTTTTAATTATCTCTAGGCCCATCTATGATTTTCTTTTTTTTTTTTTTCCAATTCTTTTATTGTTTAAATTTAACAATGGTTATATTACATATTTTCATCATCGGATCAGTTTAGATTAATACATATAGGTATATAAGATTGATCAAACAACTAAACATTAACCTTTCTAAATCCACATTACTTTTTTTTTTCTTTTTTTCCTTTTCCCCCTTTTTTTCTTTGAAAGTTGAAGTTGACATATTGCATATTGTCCTCACAATCATTCTATAGAGTGCAGTGTGTGGGTATGACCCACCTCCCTATTAATGTTGCATAGAAAAAAGAAAGAAAGAAAGCAAAAAAAACCAGGAAAGAATATACTTCCCTTTGGACTAAGAAGAAGCAGATACATACACAATCAAAGGTTTTGCAATTGCAGTGTGCCACCAGTGAAGCTTGTGACGTTGGAGGCTATTGAATCTAAGCCTCCTAAAGCTCATCTCACCAATCTAGCTCTGCGTTCCATGCATTGTAATTAAGGATTTTTTTTTTTTCTTGCTGGGTGGTCAAGGGCAAGTCGAAGCAAGACCTGTATAAC
>PVJA010016673.1:0-36044 GCA_004027025.1 Myocastor coypus
AAAAAAAAAAAAAAAAAAAAAAAAAAAAAGAGCTGGCAGAGTGCTCCTGGTGGTGTGGGGCCTGGCCCAACGCCTGGATATTTGTCTGCGCCGTGGCAGCTGTCTGCCACCTAACTGCACTCCACTGCAGCAATCTCTGATCCTTCCTCTGCCACTGATTCCCTCATGTCCCCTGTGTCTCAGCCCAGTCTTTCCTCAGCCTCTCAAAAGCGCTTGTTGGCTCCTTGCTCACACCCTTCTAGTCTCACTCTTGTCTCTTGGCACTTATTTTTCCAGTTTCCCTCTGCCTTGCTTCCTGCTGCAAATCCAGTCAGCCTCAGCTTCCCAGCTGTGGGCCCTGTGGGCTCCTGCAGTAGCCACCTGGGTGGGCTGAACTAGGCTTCTTGGTGTGTTTCTTCAGTGCCCTTTGAAAGTAGCCAGCACTATGGCTTCCAGTGCTCTAGACCTGGCCCTGCCTTTGTCCTACCATGAGCTGACTTCCCTGAGCCTCAGGTTCCAGAGGAGAAACAGCTGCCTATTTGCTTCCTAAGGTAGGAGATCTGGCAGATGAAGGCTGTGTAAGCATGTTTCTTAAGCTGTAAAGCCTTCTGCAGAATGTAAGGGCCTCATTTGTAGCACAGGGCCACATCTGTGCCTGCATACCCCCACATCTTTGGCATACAGTGGGTATAGCTGACTAGTTGCCCCATGCCTTTACCACTCTTCTTCCTTCTCTCCCCCAGAGGCTCCCAGCCATTTGCTTACCTGGATCCATCTTTGTGAGGCAGGAGCAGGATGTGACACAGGAACACCTGTGATTCAACAGAGTTTTAATTTCTGGTGCTCAGTCTGTCTGTTCCCTTCTAGTAATGTACACACACAGCCCCTTCAAAGGAAGCATGGGCTCAGATTGCCCTCTCTGGTCTAGCTTGGCACAGTGTGGTGCTGGCACAAGTGTTAAATGGGTGCAGGGGTTTCACCCACTGCACTCACTTGGGAGAGAACAGTGAGGAATTGCATTGGCCTCTGGGCATTATCCTGGATCCTGGGTCCTTTACAATTGCCACCCCTAGATTCTCCTGCAGATTCATGATTCCATAGGAGTTGATTCCAATCATACCCATTATTCATTTTGAATGTCTGCCATGTGCCAGGACATAGTACCCCTTTGCTTAGAGTTCCCCATGTAAACACCTGGCATAGGAATGGGAGGTTTGGCGAGGTAAAGTGTACTTAGAGCAGGAAGGGATGGTGGGAAGTGGCTTCTATGGTATCCAGGGGACCCATGTCTCTGGCCCTACAACACAAATGAGTAGAAAGCCTTCCAGGATCAGAGCTGTCTATTATTATCTTCCTGTACAAGGACAAGAAGAGGGTGGGAGTCAGTGGTCCGAGCCAATTTGTCATTCACCAATGTTCTCATCAGATGTTGCTGCGAGGCACCATCACTTCTTATTTGGAGCTGGCATGAAAGTCACAACAGACAACCCTAAAAAGGTCCCAAAGCAGACAGTACACATAAGGACCAAAGCCCATCAAGGCTCTCTTCTATGTTTCCTAAGCACATGGGCACTCACCCCATTGTGACAACATCCCTGACCACTTACAGGATAGACATAGTCCCCTGTACCTCTTGAGACATTTTTTATTTTCTTGGTACTGGAGATGGGACACGGCCTTGCACACATAAAGTAGGTGCTCTACCCTGAGCTTCACTTCTAGCCCCATTGAACACATCTTTAATAGCTTCTAATTGTATCCTGCACATTCAGTTCAAGCCAGCCTCTGAAGTGGGCTTCTTGCTTCTTCATCTTTCCCCCTTAATGGCTACAAGAGACCACTGGACTGGACTTGCAGGGGGTAGAGGTATATAAAGCCTCAGGGATAGATTAGAAGAAGTGTTTGGCATGTGTTTTCCCAGTTTAGGCTTAGTCCTTGGGGAACCAAAGCTGGCAGCTCTGAAAGGCACAGAATGCAGTTCTTCAGAGCCCTTCACTGTGTCACTCTACCTGGTATAGCAGAGGCTGTAAATCAACTATAATTTCAGCAGAGAATAGAGGTACAGGGTCCCAGCACAAGAGATGCAAAGGGCAGATATGAATACAGACACAAGCCACATGGCACTCAGACACACTGACCAAAATATGACACCCCTGAGAGACAGACCCTCACATGTACCAGTGTAATGCATATCCACTTGCATACACACATGCATTCAGAGAGACCACAGACCCCACAACCTATTCACTCAGAGATCCTCTTGCTCCCATCCACAGCAAGCCACACCAGGGTCTTACCTGAGAGTGCAAGGCAGGAGCAGGAAGTCTGAGACTCTGCTTGTGCTCAGGTGTACTTGTATGGGATATGGGGCTAGGGTGGATCAGACACACCGCCAGGAGGACAGAGGGTACAGGGAAATGACCAGGGATGGGCTTATCAGTATCATCTGGGCAAAGATCAACTCGAAGCAGGGTGTGGTATATTTGCAGAGTGAGCAGAGGGAGGAGCAATTCATTACTATATTGGCCTGGTAATAAGATAGCATGGAATCAGACGAGGGGCTCCTGGCCCTGGCAAAGGTGTTCAGCACCCAGAGCTGCCTTTAACAATTTATGGAGCTCCCACTAAATGCCAGTCCCTACATGAATCCTTTATGCACAATACATAATCTGGTGACTCCTTCAGGTGAGTCAGAGTGGAGAAAGTGTGACCCCAGTGGAAGGCAGAGTACACTGTTTATCTTCATTTGAGCCTGGTCACCACCCACCCCTAGGAGCTATTCTGGGAATAGAAAACCCTCATGGAAAGGGAGACTTGGGCTGGGACCCTGAGGGCAGGGAAGGACCTAGGGATCTTTAGTTTTCTTGGCACTCTTCAGTCCCTTGGTCTACTGTGGCACAACCCCAGTCGATGCCCTCTAGCAGACAGAGCAGGGAGGAGCCCCTGCAACAAGCTCCCCAGCGGTCTGGACCCAAATGTTTTTTGCTCTCACTGGCCTCTGTGCTCTTGGAATGGAGGGGCTGTTCTACCTCTCAGAGACTGGCCCTTTGGAGTTCTTCTGACATTAGCAAGGGCCCAAGAAATACTTGGTGAATGAATGAAGGGTGGAATTAGTATGGTTGGATAATAACCTGGCTTCCTTTTCTGTAATTCATAGTCATGCTTGTTTTTTTCTCTTGTGTTTGCATATTTAGAAGGAAGTAGCTCTCCCTGATCCTGCAATGCTATACAAAATTGAAGATGTCGAAGACTCCATCCTCGGGGCCCGGCGGGATGGCTCAGTGGTCTAAAGCGCTTGCTTGGGAAAGCTTGGGCGGCTTCAAGGACCGTGGTTCAATCCCTGGCACCACATGCTACGCCAGCCCTGCCCTTGGGGTGGGCTGAGCCGGCCATGAAAATGAGTGAATAAACAAACAAAGGATCTGAAACAAGAAAAAAATATAATAAATAAAATTAAAAAAAAATAAACAAGTGGGGGTTCTGAAACAAGAAAAACATAAATAAATACAACAAAAAATTCTTTAAAAAAAAAAAAAAAAAAACAAAGACTCCATCCTCAGCAAGGCAAAAGGGCTTGGTTGGCCCCCTGTCAATCAAGGAGGATGGGAACCACATGAAAATCAGGAGCAGGAAAGTTAAAGCAGCTGTCCTGTCATTCTCTTCAGGTTTGCCTGTTAAGAGCTGCAGGAACTGACTACACTTGCACTATGGCCAATTCATTTCCTTTTTTTTTTTTCATTTGTGTATTTGGTTCAGGGTCTTACTATGCAGATCAGACTCATGGTGATCCTCCTGTTTTCCCCAGTGCTGGAATTACAGGCATGCACTACCACACCAGAGTCTGGTTACTGGCTCAGTGTGCCCCAGGGGTGGATCCAGCATGGCATGCGGGACCGGCAATTGAACCATGGTGCCTGCACTTGCCAAAGCAAGCACTTTGTCTGCTGAACTATTTCACTGACCATCAATTTCTTTCTTTCTTTCTTTCTTTCTTTCTTTCTTTCTTTCTTTCTTTCTTTCTTTCTTTCTTTCTTTCTTTCGCAGGACTGGGGTTCAAACTCATGACCTTATACTTGCCAGGCAGGCACTTGTGCCGTGGAGCTATCTCCCTAGCTCCTCATTTCTTAAAAAGTAACAGAGTTAGGAGTGTAGCTCAAAGGGATAGTGCTTACCAAACATGTGCAAGGCCCTGGGTTTGAACTTCTCAGTGCTTCAAAAAAGAAAAAGTAATACATACTGTATACTCAAGAGCAGTGAAAATACAGCTCCTTCTGAAGAATTATACTGAGTGCTCACAGTAGCTTTTTGAATAGCTAATGACAGAATTTCTTAAATGTTCATCACTAAGGGAACAAATAAACCACATATCTGTGATATATGTATTCATAAAATGTTATTTAATAGTATGAAGGAACAAACCCTGTGACAGACTTGCAGAATAACTGCTGGATGAATTAGGCCAAGAACAAAGAATACATATTGTACATTTCTTCCTATAAAATTCTAGAAAATATAAACTAATTCATAATGATCTCTTTGGCTAGGAATAGGATGGAAAGAGAGGGAGTGGGAGGAGATAACTGGAAAGGGACACAGAGGCATTTTGGAGTTGATGGCTGTAGCGATGATCTTGACTGTGATGGTAATTGTATAGGGCATACATAAGGCAAAAGAGCAAGTTGCACACTTTGTTCATTTGCTTATCATTGTGGTGCGGGGATTGAACCTAGGGCTTTTAAAAAATTTTATTTTTTTCTTGTTTCAGAACTTTTGTTTGTTCATTTATTTATTTTTGTGGCCAGCTTAGCCTGCCCTGAGGGCAGGGCTGACACAGCATGTGGTGCCGGGGATCGAACCTTGGTCCCTGCAGCCACCCAAGCTTTCCTAAGCAGGTGCTTTAGACCACTGAGCCATCCTGCTGGGCCCCAAACCTAGGGCTTTTGGATTGAGCTATATTCTCAGATTCTTTTGTACTGTTTATTCTGAGAGAGGGTTTCAATAAGTTGCTAAATAGCCCAGTTTGGGTTCAAATTCTTGATCTTCCTGCTTGAGCTTCTCAGAGTGCTGGGACTACAGCTGTGTGTGCCACTCTGCCCACCAGGCATAAATTGCACAACTTAAGCATGCACAGTTTATAGCACATCAATTTGACCTCAATTAGAGCTGTAAAATTAAAAGCACCATAACTGCAGTTAGAAAACAACTTGAAAAGTGGAGAGGAGCAGAGTGGTTCTCCTTTATCTCGGTGGTGGAGAGGAGAGCCCGTGTGTGTCGGGCTCTTTTCTGGTATCCATGGCCATGGCTCAACTCTCACAGATACTATAACCTTCCACTCTTTGGCAGATTACAAAACAAAACAGAGACATTAGAAACTTCCCTGAGGCCTTTCACCCAAACAAAGTCAGTTCTGAGTGTGAACTCTCTGAGACCAGAGAGCCTGGGCCCTCCCTCCTTCATGTTAGGTCTCTCCCCTTTTAGGAATGTTGTTCTGAAGAACACCAGCCTGCCTTGGTAACATCCCAGGAGGGCAGAGGACTTTGGTTTATGACTAGGCTGGGAGCGATTACTCTGTTTTGCACACAGCAGTTGTCATTCGGGGTGGGGATGGTGGGATGTTTGCTGAGAAGGGCCAGGTTTATGAGGGTGTGGTGCTCCCCAGCTCCAGCCCACACAGGGTGAATGGCAATTCCCCTAGCCATCCATACCCGCCCCCACCAGCTCTCTGCTTACAAGAATCCCATCCCCCAACCCCAGCCTGGGCAGAAAACTGAAAGGAGAGGCCAGGGCCTATGGATGCCCAAGTGGATGGGGCAATGCTCTGGGCTCCAGTTTCACAACCCAGTTCTTGTCTCTGGAAACTGAGTCTGAGCTTCTGGTCTAGGTCACTGCATGGAGGTACTAAGGTCTAGAGAAGATAGGGCAGACTGAGAACCATAGGAACCAGGAAGCCAACCAGGGGAAAGGAGGGTGGCAGTGGTGGGCCTGGTGGACTCAACCTACAGCAGGGTCTGTGCTGTACATTCAGGGTTGCCTCTACCTCCCCAACCCTAAGTGCTTTTGTGCTAGCAGAGCTTCAGCCATGTGTGTGTCTCTTGTGCCTTTCAGCCTTGTGCCTTACAGAGCATAAGTGCTCGTGGACTGTTTGGTCTTAGCACCTGGCTCGGAGATGACACCTGCCACCTGAAAGCCACAGAGTAGAGAAGGAAGGGACTCAGGAGATCCGGAGGAGCCATTTCTGGGGTGAGGAGCTGGGAATGGGGGGGACAGAAAGAGGCTGAAGGGAGGGAGTTTCCTGGGGCAGGGCAAGCAATAAATGGGGATCTTTGGGAGGGCAAGGACAAGCAGTGTAGGCGTGAAGGCAGGGCACTGGCCTTTCGTGTAGGGGGAGCAGGAAGCTGGCTTCTAGGAGATTTAGCCTGGTTTCTCATTGCGTGAGGGTAAAGGTGCCCCTCCCCCCTGGGTTTGGGGATGAACTATTGGCTTCTATGGCTTGGGTGCAGGGGGCAAGGCCCTACTCCAGGCCGCAGGTTTGGTAGGTCACCAACCCTGAACTCCACATGAAGAGCCAACAGCACTGACCCTGGCGAAGTCACATATTCCAGAGCCTTAAGAGATGAAAAGACATCACACAAGTTAAGGCCTTGTGGGGTAGTTATAAGTCCAAGGGTTCTGCTGTCACACAAGCGTCAGTGGCCTGTGTGACTTTCACCCCATTCTTTCTTCCCATGCACCTGCCTCCTGGACATGGCACCAGCTTTGGCCTCTGCCATCCCTTGGAACATTTCATGACAGCCCCTGAGAGCCATCTTCCAGGCCTCAACATCCCAGAACACTCTCTCCTCAGAATATTCAGGCATCCTCAGGAGCAAGAAATATTCTTAGTGCTGGCCTTTCAGTGCTAAAATAGGGGCAGTTCCATGCCTACTAAGACACCTGGTCACTCTACTTCCCTCCCTACACTCAGTCTGCCTCCCCTTCACAAGGCCCTGACAGTGACCATGTCATTGCAAGCCTGGTATTTTAACATGTACTCTCTGTTCTCTAGAGGCTCTGTGTGAAGGGTAAGTCCCAAACATAGCCAGTCTGACCACATTCCCTCCAGCCTCTCACGCACATCCCTAAGCTTACTGGTGGGTTCCTTCTTTCTCCCACCCCTCAAAACTATTCAGGCCTTTTCCTCCTGGACAAGCCTTAGGGGAAAGTAGGGTCTGTCCTTCCCTGCCTGGCCTTCCAGCCTCGGCCTGCCCTGATGTCTCCCTTGCCCTGGAGGCAGAAGAACCCTGAAGACTCATACACCAGAACTACTTCCCTCTACTTCCACGAGGGCCCCCAGGCCAAAGCCTGACTTCTCCCCTGGCTCTGTGCCTGTGTGAAACCATGCTGTGGCCCCAAGGACCCCTGCTCACTCCTCCCCTGTCCCCATTCCCTGCCTGGCCAGGAGACCCCGCCAATATGTCAATCCAGGCTTCTATGTGACTCAGCTATCCTCCAACCAAGCCAGCAGAACCTTCCTGGCTTCAGCTTCTGAAATTGCTCTGTGGTCTCCTAAGCCCTAGCAGTTGAACCCCCAGCCTTTCTCCTACCTCACCACCACTTTGCCCCTCAATCTGTCTCCAATGGCTTCCTAGTCAGGTCTAGATCTGATGTAACTTTCAGGTCAAGCCACCATCACTTTCCCACCTCTGCCCACTCAGCTCTCTCAAGGGTGAGTCCTGAGTGGGCAGCACTAAGCCTCTTCCTAGGGCAGTTCTGGGCTGGGTTTACAGTCAGAGTTCTGGGGGCCAGCAAGATAGCTCAGTGGTCTAAAGTGCCCGCTTAGGCAAGCTTAGGCAACTGCAGGGATCATGGTTTGAACTACCTGCTGTGCCATCCCCGGAGCAGGCTGAGCCAGCCATAATATAAATAAATAAATAAAGTTTAAAGTGAGAGTTCTGGAAAGCATTGTGAGTCCCCTTTGTACCCACCATAGAGAACAGAGGCCTAAGCATTGAGACCCCAAGGGTTCGGTTGCACCCCAGATTGCCTCACCTTGCTGGGCCTGTCGGGGGAGCACAAGGTGACCTGGCTCGGGTGTGTCCTGGGTGACGTGGTAGGAGGAGTCCCAGCCAGCCTGCCTCCTCACCACAGGTGCCACCCTGCTCTAGAGGGTGTGTTCTTGGGAGGTGGGGCTCAGACTTTGTTCTGGTAGCCTGACCAGCTCTACCTTGTGCACGCAAATCTCTCTACCTGACTTCCACCTGGCCTGGCAGACTTTTGGTCACAGAGATAAAAATGTCACTGGGCATGGTGTTGCACCCCTCTCATCCCAGCGCTCAGGAGCCTGAGGCAGGGCAATGGTTGGCACTTCAAGGCCAGCCTGGGCTACATAGTAAGTTCAAGCCAGCCTAAACTACATTATGAGATCCTGAAAAAAAAAAAAAAGAATGTCTGTAGTGGGGCATAGGGCGGGAGAAGGCGTGGAGAGAAGGAATTCTGTGCAAAAGCCATGCCGTCACTTCTATCTCAGGGTGACCTAGCCAGCAGTGGGTGGTCATGCAGCTGGCCTTGCCCACCCTTTTCCTTAGCAGTCACCCACTTAGGGCTGGCAAGAGGCTCCAGTGACCTCTAAGATTTGACCAATGGGATGTGAGCTTAGGACAGCCCTGCAAAGCCAGAGGCAGGTGATGTACAGGACTACTTCTAAGAGACTCGGTGTGGCCTGGACCCTGAGCGAGGCCAGGGTAGGGGGAAGGGAGCCGGCAGGGAGGTGAGTGTTGAAGGACTTGGATTTGTAGAGTTTGCCAGGCAGGATACATAAAGGGAAGCACAGAGAGGATGCTGAGGGTGGTCAGGGCCTCCCAAGGGCTCCCCATGACCCAGAAGCCTTTCATGCACTCAAGCCACCCTAGCCTTGGGGGCCTCTCAGAAGATGCTCAGGAGGTGGCTACCGTGAAATTACCCGAGGCAAAAAACAAAAACAAAACAAAACAAAAAATAACTGTTGAAATCTTTAATCTGAGCCACACTTCATTTTGGAGCCAGGGCCTTAGTGTATAGTCCAGGCTGGCCCCAAATCATCATCATCCTGCATCAGCCTCCTGAGTGCTGGAATCGCAAGCTGTGTGCCACCATTAGAGATGGTGTTACCTATGTTATCTCTAAAGGCCTCAGCGAGGACATGTACCTCTTTCACACAGGAGGATCAGAGATCATGGCCAGTAAGGAAAGAAGGATCCGGAGTCCACCACCTACCCAACCCCACCTCGCCCTGGGGTAAGGCTGAGGAGCAGGTAGGGAGGGCTTAGATGGTGACTGAGTGGCCACCTGTGCCCCTTCACTCTTCCTCCCTCCCCTTTGCTGCTTAGAGAGAAACCTGTTTGAAGCTCCGTTGGCCTCAAGATTGGCTCCAGGTCTCTTCTAAACACCACTGATGAGGTCCAGATATCTTCTGCTCAAGTTCATGCTGTTGCCTGAACTTGCAAGGGGCCTGGAAACGGAAGAGCCTGACCCAGGGCCCTGCCTTGAGATGTTGGAACAAGCAGCAGAACCTGAGCCTAGAGGCACTGGGCACAGAGTGAAATCTGCACCAAGGTGGCAGGGAAAGGGGTGTGCTGGCTTCCGGTCTCATTTGGAACACACAGAGCTGTGTCTCCCAGGAAGAAGGTGCCATCCCTCTGGGCCCGTCTCCTCATCAACTAAAGAAATCTTTGCAGTCTGATGGAGATGAAAGGTGAGGGTGACCTACATTTGGGAGATGCTAGAGAAGAAACGTCTATGGGACTCAAGCCAGGTTCTGTGATGCTGCCGCCCCCTCGTGGTGGAATGCTATAACAGCACTGCGGTCTCTTGGGAATATCACTCTCGTCCCCACCCCCACTCCACCAGGCCTTTCTCTGCTTCCTGCGGATTTCTCCCCAGGGCAGAAAAAGAGTACTTTCAGAGGCTTTTGCCATGCACGAGCTCCCTCAGAGCTCAGTGCATTCTGGAATAAAAGGGTCAGAAAGGCAGGCACAGGGTGTGCACAGCACAGGATTCCCACAGCAATACTCTGGAGAGCGTGGTTTCCAGATTCCTTGATTCCTTCCGCAGGCACTGACAGAGAGCCTCTGCAGTCTCCGTGGGTCACTGTGACAGGCCCTGGGGATCCCAGGCACTTGATGCTGAGGCACTTGCTTTCTCCCCTCAGAAGCTCCTTCCCAATGGGGGGGCGGGGGGGGGCAGACAGGCAGACTGCAGGCTCTGCAGAAGGTGGTAGATGCGGGGGCTGCTACGAGGCACAACATATTGTGTGAGTAACACTTGCAGGCACGTGGCCAGCCACTGTGGGTCTCTGTCTGTTTGTGGGCTTGTCCGGGGCACATGGGCCTCCAGCCTGATGGGCCAGGAAGCCTCTGCCTCTAGGTCAGGGGCCTTTCCCCCTGTGGTTGCTTCTAGAAGAGACACACTTTTTCTCCACATACTCACTGCTCCCCTGTCCCCACCCTGGCTGAAAATGGGATAAAAATCTTGCCTCTCTCCTCCAGCATCCTCTCTCCACATCTCTCCTCTCCAGAGCTGACCAGAGGCCTGAGGCCTGAAAAGAGCAGCAGTCTCTATCCTATGCCAAGGCTTGGGGCCTCCCACGCCAGCACTGCTGGAGACTTCCAAGGCTTCTGAGGCTGGAAGTTAGCAGCCTGTGTGGGGCAGGATGCTGAGAGGGAGAAGTGTGTGTGTGTGTGTGTGTGTGTCCCAGGATAAGGAGCCTGGGTGCGTCACTGTCCCTGTGAAAGGAGATGAGTGTGACTCAGTGGGAACATCCGGCAGGAAAGGAGGAGAGTGCACAGTGGCATTTCCAGCAGGATGGGAACTGTGGCGCTGCGGGGATGGGCTGTGGGGCTGGGTGAAGGCCTAAGTGTGGTGGAGTGGAGTGGGGAGTAGGGGAGGATGGAGAGAAAAAAAGAGGGGCAGAGACCGAGCCTCTGATTGCCTGGGCTGGTTTGGGAGGACAGAGAGGCAAGGAGGCCTTCTGCTCCAGACAGAGGGGTTGTGGAAACTGAGGCCTGGTCAGGCAGGGACGTGGGTGGGGAATGCCAGAGTCCTGACGCTTCAGGGCCAGGAAGTCAAGGCCTTGTAACTACTGAAACAGAGCCCAGGTTTCCCTAATGGAGAGTGTACCATGCTCCCTGGTACCCCAAGCCTTAGGCCTGAGAGACCCCCAGGATGGGATTGCCTGGGCAGGGAAGGGGCTCCAGCCTCAGCTGTGCGAGGGTGATTTGGGGGAGACTTTCCTGAGAAGGGCTGCGTCCTTCCTCTGGGTCAGAGGCTGGAAAGGAAGAACAAGACCAAGAAAGGCCAAGCATGAGGAGCCCTGGGAGGAAGACTGTTGGGAGCTAAGGGCTAAGGGCCCCAGAGAGAGGCCTCATACCAAGCGCCAAAAGCCAGACAAGGCGCCTCCTAAGAGTGGCCACCTCGGCAAATGCAGACAGTGCTTGTGACTTTTAGGTATTTTAGGTATGAGGTTGTGTGTGACGGCTGGAGGTGAGCTGGAACCTGACTGCCTTGAGCCCATGCTGGTAGAGCCAGCTGGAGAGGAGGCCGCCTGAAGTGGGGCCTGCTGGGAGAGACAGACACTGGGTGGGCAGCCGCAGGTAAGGTCCAGCCTCATGCAGGGCTGGACAGTCAGGCTCCTGTGTGGGCGTGGCCCTCTAGGGAGAAGTCCCTGGGGATGCCTCGAGCAGGACAGGAGAGGTGCTGGGCAGGACCAGCTAGCTGCTGGTGCCCTGGTCCTCGCCCTGTCAGCGGAACGGTGGGGGTGGCGGTGCAGCACTCCTGGCTGGGAGCCCAGTGGAGTCTTTTGTAATCACAACATGATCTCGTGTGCTGAGCAGCGAAACCGGCAGGGAGAGGCCAGCAGAGGCCCCACTCCAGCGGCTCCGGCTTCCCTCCTGCTCTGGCTCCTCCAGGGCTGCTCTGGAATTCTCTCGGTGCCTGCTGTTGGCCATGAACCCAGCTGTGAGTGGCACCTCGCCTTCGGCGGGGGGCTTCTTGGGGCTGGGAGAGGGCTGAGGTACTGGACAGTCATGGTCCTGGGGCAGCTGGGGACAACTAGGCCTAGGAGGAAGAGGCGTGTGACCAGGCAGGTGGAAGGCTGGCACGGTAGAGACCCCGCACCAGATGGGGAAGGAATGAGAACTTGATGCCAAGATCCATCTTGCCCAGGCTGGCTCCCCGTGTGACAGAGCAGCCTTTCCTGCCTTCTCCCAGTGGCAGCTGGGTGGGAGGGCCAGGCCTGCGGGAGTGGCCCTTTCTTACAGGCCAGACACAGGCTAGACACAGGCCAGGGAGTAGGGTCCAGGCCTGAGAGCAGAAGACCAAGGTGAAACATCTCTTTTTTATGTGATTCTGGATTTGGGAGCCAAACAGCCCCTCGGCCCGGCCCCAACCTCCTGAATGCCCTGGCAGCTTCCCAGTCTCAGCAGGTTCTGCTGCCAGAGCCATTTATAACTCATTCCAGGCTCTGCTTGCAGTGGGGCTCCCTGGAGAGCTGGGGGAGGGGCAGCTGGCTGCTGGGAGCCCTGGCCCTGGGTAGGAGGCCCTGACCTGAAGCCCTAGGAGGGAGAGACCAGCAGACAAGCCTGTTAGGGTGGGCGCCTTGGGACTTGTATGAGCCATCTCCTGAAGAACTTGCCTCCCTCCTGTGTGACCTTCCTGCAGATCTGGGGCCAGTTCCTTAGGTGGTAAGAATTAGCCTGGGTAAGAAAGTTGGGGAACTGGGAAGGGGGTGACAGTCAGGAGCCTGGGGCCCCTGCCCTCTGTAGGGATCTCATAGAGCGGAGTCCCTGATGAGCAGGCAGGAGAAGGATGCGGAGCTGGATCGCAGGATCATCGCCCTGCGCAAGAAGAACCAGGCCTTACTGCGCAGATACCAGGTGAGCAGTGGGGTGTGGTGGGGGTGGGCTGGCCAGGTGATGCCCTGGCTGACACTCAGATGCCTGCCTGCGTAGCCCCCTCTCAGAGGCTTGCTGAGGGGCTCAGGCACTTTCTTGGGATTCCACTGGTGTCTGGGTAGGCTGTCATTGTGTGTACCTATGTGTCTGGCTAGCTGTGGCCTCTGCTGACCCCTGGCCCCTCCCACAGGAGATCCAGGAAGACCGGCGGCAGGCAGAGCAGGGAGGCATGGCTGTGACCACACCATGTCCCCTCCTACCAGACAGCCTCACTGTCACCATCAGCCAAGTTCCTGGTGTAAGCCTGACCCGGATATAGGGCTGAGGGGTCCCCAGCCCATGCTGAGGAGGACACCTGCCCCTGTTCTCTTCTCTCATTCCCTGTTCTGGGGTGCACCCACAAGTGCTCAGTCTCACAGCCCCACCACTATTGATTGTCCCCTCAAAGGGCCATAGCTGAAAGCTCATTAACGAGAAGCCTCCTTTCACCCTTTCCCAGCCAGAAAGCTCTATACCTAAAGCACATGTTGTTCCTAACGGCAGACCCCAGGGGCTAAAAACTCTGCAGAAAGTGTTAGAGAAATCAGGGCTGAAGGCTGGGGGCAGAGTCTAAGAGACAAAGCCCCACTGTCTGGGTGCCCTGGAGTTCCCAGCTAGAGATGACAGGCCACTGTGACATTTAAGGCCCCACGTGGCCCTGGGCTTTGGACTACATAATGCCACTGGCATGTGAACTACCAGTCTCTCTGAGGACGTCCCAGGGAGGGTCTAGCTAGAATGCAGGTCCAGGGATCTGCCCAGAGAACCCCACACCATCTTTGTCTAGCACAGTCATGTGGCCTGAGGAAATGGGCTTCTCATATGGTAGGAGAAGCGGATCGTCAGCAGGAACTGGGTAAGGAGCCCTCTTGGACCTGGAGTGGCCAATGAGGTGACCGAGGACGAGGATGGAGAAGACCACAGGGGTACTTTCTGCTTGGGAAAGAGAGTGGACCTGGCTGTTACAATGGAAAACAAAGCCAAGGTGAGCATGGCCAGGGGCACCCAGGTCCTGGTGGGCAGCCCCTTCTCCCCAGGCTCTGTCACATCGCCTATCCCCACCTTCCCTAGGCTAAACGGATTGTGAGTGAGAAGCCCACTAGAGCAAGGAGCCAGGGCGCAGATGGGTCACCTGGAGGAGGCTGTGGCCAGAGCTCCCCCATGCAGGTGGCCATTGGCTCAGATTCCGGCTGGAAGGTACATTTTCCAGGAGGGACGGGGACATGAATGTGGCAGTCCCCATTTCAGGAAGCAAAGAAGCCGACTGAGTTAGGATGCTCCTGTGCATGGACCAAACAGAGGCAGCGTCTGAGAATTCCCACCCTTCTCCCCTCTTTGCCAGGCTCCTTTGGGTGGGCCTGTCCCAGAGAAACAGTTTAAGCCAGTGAAGCCATCCAGCCCCCCTTGCTCTCTCAGTCCACCTGGTGGCAGGGTAAGGGGGTGTACTGGACTGGCCTAGCGCCAGCTGTGACCTCTAGGTGGCAGCAGCCCCTAGCCCTTGCTCTTCCTCTCAGCCTCCAGGAGACCCTACTACCCAAGGTTGGCCTGAACACCAACCCTGCCTGTGGATGGTGATGTCAGCCTGGATGCAGATGAGAAAATGATGTACAGGGAGGTCAAGTTACTTGGCCTGAACACATAGCTGGCAGGAGGGAAGAAACTGCCCATGGCAAATAGAGAGACCCTGAGAGACAGAACAGAACTCATTTTTAGATGAAGGCACAGAAACTCCAAGAGAGAAAGTATCAGGAAGAAGAATATCTGGGTGTCCGGTCCTCTTCCTGCTTTGTGCCCATGGTATTGAGTATCTTCTTCTTGCAGGGTGCTCAGGAACCCTGGAGTCCAGGTGTGGTCTCAAGCCCAGCACCCAGGCAGCCAGAGGGGAAGGTCCTGGAGACCATGGGCTGGGACTATGCACTGTGGAAGCAGGAACGGGAGCAGATTGACCTGGCCCGCCTTGCCCGGCACAGAGATGCACAGGGTGACTGGCGCCGCCCGTGGGACCTGGACAAAGCCAAGCCCACGTGGGTGGCAGGGCTGGGCAGGTTGCTTGTGGGACTGGGTAGGGCTAAGTATGGGTGTTTCCTAGAGTATGAGGCCCTTCCTGGGCCCTCTGGTTAGGTCTGGGCTCAGGGCTCTGTGTCCTTGGGTCCCCCTTATTGGGCCCATTGTCTCCCTGCTGTCCTGAGCTATGGGGCTGAGGGAGGTGGTGTCAGTGTGGAGCCCACGTCACTGCCTTGAGTGCCTGACTCCCTGCTCTGTCTACACAGGCTACCAGGCTGCAGCAAGTCCCAGGATGAGGGTCCAGCTAGGGGGGGCTGCAGAAAGGGTGAGCAGATATCCACTTGTCCTCAGTACCTTGGCTTCTTTTACACACACACACACACACACACACACGCACACACCTTTCTCTGTCTCTTGACTTCCAGCTTCTTTTCAGGGCTGAAAGGAAGCCTGGGAAAACATCTTCCTTCCCTTCCTTCTTTTCCTGCGCTATAAGATTGTTCCTCCCATCCTCTAAGTCCACAGCTCTTGCCAGGTTCTGGGACCCACAGACCCTGGGAAGCAGCCCTGGGTCTTTCCAGGAGCTGCTCCCCATTAGGGTAAGGCGTGTGGCTCTGGCCTGCTGTATCAACATCCCTCTGGGTTTCTGGCCCTCTCATTCTACATATAAGAAAGCTGAGGCCACAGAGTTGGGTGGCCTACCCAGGTGGTGAGTCAAATCACCCAATCAGGTACTAGAGACCTACATGGGTCTCCCAGCCAGAGATCTTTTAGGGAAGCAGAAAATCTACAAGTGCACCAGGACTAATTAGTAACTTCCTAGTGCATGAAGAATGGGTGTTTCTATTCTGAATCCTCTGTTACCAAACCTTTGTCCCATTTCTTTTGTCCTCTGTTAGGTTTCAGGGGCCAACGGAAGCTACAGCCCCCACTTTTGTCCCCTGATGGAAAAGGTGAGTTGGAGGAGCAGGGTGCCATTGGCTGGTGAAAGTGCAAGCTGCTATGCCCTCTACTCCTTGCTCTGTGGACCATGTCTTGCAGGTCGGGGTGGACAGCCTGGCAGACCTCCAGTGGTGCCAGCCACAGGCAGCAAACCCCAGGGGAAGGAGAGGCTAACTGGCAGGGCCCGAAGGTAACAGGTAGCAGGGGACAAAATCAAGGCAAGCATCTAGGTATCCTGATTTCCTGGATGATCCTGGTACAGGTGTCTGCTCCATCCCTAGGGCCCCTAGCGCCTGGCTGGCTGCTGCCTGGTACAGGTTAATGAGATGCTGGGAGAGGCCAGCAGAGGCAGCAGCTGGGGAGCCGGGTGCCCAGGGAGGCTGCATAATTACAGCAGCGCCTTTCCCCTGAGCAGTGAGGTGCTCCTTTCTCAGGCAGTACAGGCAGAGACATGCCTGGAGTCCCCAGGGAGCTCAAAACGCAGTAGGTAGGACTGAAACAGCAGCTGGAGACCTAGAATGGGGCCATGGTAGGTGGCATCCAGAGGAAATGGGTGGGTTTGGGAACAAGGTCAGGCTGACAGGGAAGCACCCTGGAGCCTCACTTTGATTCCATTGGTGCTCTGAGACCCTATCTTCTCCCTGTAGGACACAGGCTATCAGCTATGGGGGAGTGACATGAAGTGGGGTGAGGGTAGCCTTCATGTTCTGTGTTTTGCAGGTGGGAAACAAAGGAAAATGAGGAGGAGCTGCAGAGTCATGAGGTGGGTTTCTGGGCAGAGGCTGGGGCAGAGTGGGGATGTGAGGCCTGAACTCACCATCCAGCTGGGCTCTTCTCTCATCTCAGGGAAGCCAGAGCTCCAGAAAGCCTTCAGGGGCAGAGGAAGAGCACGCACAGAAGCAGAGCAGCACGAAGTCGGATGGACTGAAGGGGAGCCTGGCACCCAGCCTAGCACTGGCCTCCCCAGAGGAGCCAAAAGGGGAGTCAGCAGCCTTGACAGCCAGCTTGGACCCTGGCTCTCCACAAAACACTGACCTGGCTCCCCTTGACCTCTCTCTAGGGGGAGCCAGAAGCCCCAGGCCTGGAGAGAGTACATGTACACTCAGCCCAGGCCCTGGGGTCCAGGACAACCCAGTGTACCAGCCAGATGGCTCCCAGCAGCAGCCCCTGGAGGGTAATGACCACCAGTCTGGGCCGGAAGTCCAGAGCTCTTCTGGGCCACAGAAAGGAACAGGGGTCTTAGAGCCTAAGGAGGACAGGGCTGGCAAAGCTGGGGTCCAGAAGAGCCTGGCTCCAAGAAGCAGGGCCCCCAGAGGAAACAGTCAAAGAGGGAGGGGCACAGGTATGAAGAGCAGGACAGGAGGTCCTGGCCCTTAGGGAAGATTCTGGGCATGGCTCACAGGGAATGGGAGCTGTGGTGGGGAGGAAGGAGAGACTTGGTCAGGAGTCTTCTGTATGCTGAGTGTCTGGTTGCCGGGGGCTTGTGCCAGCCTGGCTGAGCAGTGTGGCAAACCTTGGACAGAGCCATCTGCTACCCTCACAAGAAGGCTTGGGCCCTGGCCTGTTGCTAAGACCAGATATCCAAGGCTGGCTCCCCGACCTGTGCCCATTGCTGCCCAGGTCATGAGCCTTTTCCACCATGGTGACAGAGCAATGCTTGCTAGCCCCCAGTACCTGGTTTTCCAGGCTACCCGCCATCTCTAGGGCCTGGCCTCCCCCTCCCGCTGCAGGCTTCTATCTCCGCAAGGCAAGTCTAGACAGGCTCACAGCTGGAACAGTGAGGCCAGGCCCAGGTCCTTTCCATGGTCCTACCTCCCAGCAGATGACTCAGTCCCCGGATGGCCAAGGCCAGGGGACCTCAGCCACCACCTGCCAGCCTCGTACTTCTCCTAAAGAAGACTCTGAAGGCGCATTGGCAGGGACTGGGCTGGGCACAGAAGTCCTCCTTTCCGAAATAGGGCAGGCTGGGGAGGGGACACCTCCTGAGCCCATGGCAAGTGGCCAAGCTCACCAGCAGACGCCACCCCCACGCCAGGGCAGACATCCTGTACACCCACAAAGGAGACAAGGGCCTGGCTCTGCTGACCAGGGTAATTTCCTGCCCTCTCTTCCTCCTTCTTCCCTTACCTCCTGCACCAAGGCTGTACCAAAGCAAGGAATCAGACAGAGACAGAGACTCGAGGAGACAGGCAGACATTGACTGCAGCTAAGTAGGAGATCGGGTCTTATCTTTCCTCTGTAGTCTCCACCCAACCCCCAGGCCCACGTCTAGTGAATTATCCAGACTCTGCACAAGCTGTGGCTTCCTTTCAATTCAACAAACATTTCCTGAGCACCCTCTACCAGTAATCCAGCCAGTGGGCGACGGTAGCTTTGCCAACAAGAGGGAGGGAAGAAACTCAGTCATAGGCAGCTCTAGGCTGAACAGCAGGAGCTGTTCCTGGCTTCAGACACATGGCAGCACTGGGGGGCAGGACAGTGGAAGGAGCTGGAGGGGAAACGGCCATCTCTGCTTGAAGGCAGCTGCTCCTCTTTTATGGGACTCTTTGCATGCAGCCCCTTGCCTGAACCTCAACATGTGGCCCTTCTGCTCCCCTCCTCTCTGGCCCTGCCTAGGCCTTCCTGAGAGGCTGATGGACCTCACAGGTTCTCCGACGCTGTATGGAGAGTCCAGAGTAGTTGCAGTCTCTAGGATGTCACTGCAGTGACCCATGAGGTCAGAATTGTGGGGTGGCAGCCCAGTAGTCCGCCCTGGTTCTCTGCTCTTCCCCCATCTTCTGTTCAGGAAAGGGATGGCCTCAGCATACCAGACAGGAGAACCCTTCTCATGGTTTCCTGTGAAGAGTCAGGCAGGTTCTGGAGAAGGCCTGAAAGTGAGGCCTCCCACTCCTACTGCTTCCTGGACTCCACCTTTCAAGCAGGAAGGGTCTCCATGAGAATTCGAGGAAGGCTGGAACAGAAGGCACACTCTAAGGGGCAGCTTGCCGTCCACATAGGAGCAGGGAAGGGCTACTCTTGCCTGGTGAGCAGGTATCTCGGTTTCAGAGTGGAATGGAAAACAGAGTTTCCTGGGAAGACCTTCAGAAAGCAGTGAGGGTGGTGCCAGCGTTGTATCATACACCAAGACACTGGTCAGGGACGCTAGGGAGTGAATGGGTAAAAGCAGTGGGGGTGGGGGTGGACAGAAGTGTGGGAAGGCTTGGAAAGGCTTGGAAAACCTATGCACCTGGAGCGCTTCTGGGTGGCGTGAAGACTCCTAGCTCAAGCTTCCTCTTGTCATCTAGTGAGACATTTACAGTCTTGGGGTATGGCTGGAGCTTGTGATTCCAAAAGGACAAGGCTGAGGGGAGCAGGTTCAGAGCCCCTGAGTTCAGATGTCTCTGGAAATAGTTCAATAAAAATTTTGAGTTCTGAACTGGGCATGTAGCTCTGTGGTGGAGCACATGCTGTAGCATGAGTGAGGCCCTGTGTCTGAAACCCAGTAGCTCACCAGAAACAAAGAGGAGAGAATTTGAATTCCAAATTCACTATCGAATCCCACAGAACCAAAGCTCCCAGGTGCACAGATGTGCCTTCGTTAAGAGATATAGGTTAATACACGTTTGACCATGAAAGAGAACAGAGAAATTGGGCAGAACCCTGGCTCAGCCCTTGGAAACCAGACAGAAAGTTGGGCAGAAGGGCTTAGAGGACATGGCCCTTCTCTTCGTGGGGCAGCGTCCTGAGGGTTGTTAGGAGAAAGGGTGTCCAGAGGTTAAGAGAAGAGAGAATGACAGGGTGACTTCGCTGTAGGAAGATGGTAGTCGTGCAGGGAGATAACTTGAGCTTTTCCTGGGAAAGAGGAGCTCTTCTCCCAAACAAAAGAAACAATGGCTGTGGCGGCTGCCCCTGCTGCTCTAACATGGAACCAGCTGAGGAGGAGGAAGCACAGCGAGGCACCCTGCATAGACCCTGGGATGGTGGCAAGCTGGTTTTATCTCTTCGAGTCTTCTTCTCAGATGCCCATCTCCTCTCCACCTATCAGAGACTACTCTTCAAAGACCTTCATTAACCTTGGCTACCAGGAACCTAGACAGGGCTGGAAGAGCTCAGCAAGGAAGGGACACAAGGGGAGGAAAGGGCCAACAAGGAGAGGACAGCTTTACCTCAGGCCTGAGACAGGAGAGCTGAAAAGGCAGAGGCTTCTCTGTCCCAGGCCCATTTCGCATAGCAGGGAGAAACCAGAGTAGACCAGACATGAGAAAGCCACGTGTTCTGAGGGCAGGGAATGTGGTAGACTGAAGTGAGCACTGGCCTTGGAATCTAACAGGCTGAATCTGAACCCTAGGGCTGCCATCTGTCAGTGGAGTGACTATGGCTAATTTTAACCTCTACAGCCTTAGTCTCCTGATCTGCAAAATAACATCTACCTTGAAGAGTTGTTAAGAAAATTAACATTTGTAAAATATACCTGACATACAGTAGTGTGCTCAGCTGGCATGTGGAAGGCACTAGGTAGATACCTGGTCAATAAACGAAGTGGCTACTTGTGATCTCTGTCTACTTTGCTGTCATTTCTTTTATATTCTCTTTTATCCTCTTCTTCACTAGTGGTTAATGGACTATCAGGGAAGCCTTGTGAGGTTTATCTAGCCCTCTAGGATAGCTAGCTTCTCTTATCCCACCTCTAGGGGTCCCAGTGCAGCTGAACACCTTACCAAGAATTCCTGCTTTTTAAGTGACTGTTCTCTATGCTCACCCACTAGCTCCATCACTTCCCTTTAATTCTGCACCCAGGAGCAATCTCATAAATTCACATCATAGTTTCTCTTGCTTTAGTATATCCCCCAAAACCCAGACCTCTTGTACAGTTTGCTTTGTGCATCCAAAGGTTAAGTTTTGCCACCAGAAGAAGTATTGTGACTATATTTTTTATTTTCTTAAGGTTAAGGAACAGCTAAATAGAGCTCCTTGGACACGGGATGGCCAGCTAATCTAACAAGGCACTAGTTTGGAAGGTATGACTTCCAGTCACCTCCAGCCTGAGGCACAGGACTGAAAGGTAAAGATGGCCATGGTCCCCCTCTCTCCCAGCCAAGGAACTGGCAAATATCTCCATATGATATTATCATCTTTGAGGGATGAAATTGAGGAGGAAGGAAACAAGGGAATGGAAAAAAGTATAAAGACACTATTTCACTTGTGTTTCTCTTGTCATTTATCAGCATCCACAGACCCCACCAGAATCTCCTTTGGAGCCAGCCAGGGTTATCAGGGCTGATGAGAAAGGGCTGACAGGGAGCCCATGACATCTCTGCAGGAGGAGAACTCAGAGCTGGGGCAGGCAGAGTAGATCTGGCAGAAAGGCTGCTTTCTCTCAGCAAGCCTGCTGAGGCTACGTCACCACTCACTAAGCATCCACTTGCTGCTGGGGAAGTGAAATAGCACAGACCTGGCACCAGAGAGAACAAATGTGGCATCCACTGCTCCTTTTAAGGACTGGCTTGAGAAGCTGCAGGCCCCAGGGCAGGCGGTGCGGCAGACGGCATCAGTACCTTTGCGGGAAAGGGAGGGAAAGCTCTCAGGCCTGCCTCCTGCTTAACAAGCTCTCTAGAGCAAGCTCTCCTGCTGCTGTCAAAAGTAATGGACAATGTAGGCCTTTTCCTTTTTCTTACTGACTCTGGGGACACAGTGTTTCCTCTTCTCGCAGCAGGGCAGCTGGCTTCAAGGAAGCAAAAGGGTCAAAAGTCACCTTGATAACCAGCTGTCCAAACAGAAGGATCCTGATCCTACATCACAAAATGAGAGGAAAGCCTGGCTCAGTGGTTCTCCAAATGCAGTGTGCATCCAAACACATCACCTGGAAAACTGGTTAAGATGGAAGGGCAGGTTTTATTCCTGAGCTGTTTCTTCAGCTGAACTGGGGTGGGGCATGTCAGATTCCTAGGGGAGGCTGACACTGTTGACCTAGGTGCCACGCTGTGTTTACTACCTGTCCCTTCATGTTTCTTTCCAAGCATTGTTCTTTCCCAAAAGGGCAGATGCACCCTTGAAAACATGCTGTTTCCTGTGTATACTCTACGCTTTCTTCTGAAGATCTCAAGGCCCTTTCACATCCAGCGCCTTCACATCCAAAGCCTCCATTTTCTCTCCTGTAGTCAGTCCCACTGGTTTCCCAAGAAGAGGAGCAGGGCCTTAACTGCTGAGATCCCAGGTGTCCAGTCTTCCAGTTCAGAGGTCCTTTTCTGAGGACACAGTGTTCTTAACTGGTCCTAGTGATACCATGAGCTCTTCATAGCTCTGAGGCTGGCTGCTATGACTTGACACTGCCCAGACTACCAGTAGGGAGCTTAGAGGGGTCACATGGCCTGTGGTACACAGAGGAGCTAACAGTGACTGTGAACACTGAAAACAGAAAGGTGAACATTTAAATGAAAATCAGTAGTGATTAATACAATTACTGGTTTTTGGATAAAGTTTGTTTTGGGATTTTTGAGGTTAACTTGTCAAACTGCAGGCAACAAATAGTTCTTGAATGAATGGTAATGTTTTATGGAAAACATTCCTAAGAATATTAAACTCTTATTTCTATTTAACCAAAAAGCTATTGTAAAAACACCACCAAAATTAAGAAAACGGGACACCTGGAGACTGTTCTGTGCATGCATATAAAGGGCAAGGTTTGTTGGTCCCTTTCTGGTGGCTTAACCAATGTTTCTAAAACTGAATAAGGCACAGGGAGGCTGGCTGGGCTGCAGTGTGACTTACTGATAGGTAGCTCATGTGCATGGGGGACTCCTGGGAGCCAGGACTGTTTTTGGTCAAGGACTGAGAGGGCCCAGTAGAGTCTGGGTGTGTGGCAAAGAGAAGCTTTTCTGTTTGTTTAATTAGCTACTGGAAAGAAGAAAAAGCATAACACAGGCTTTCTGGCAGCACAAAACCACAGGCTATGTCAGCAAGTGAAACAGATGTGACCAAAAACTGTCAACAGAACAGCTATTTTTGTAGCTTAGCATTACGGTCAGAACAGAGGAGAAGGATGGGGCGATAGCTCGGTGGCACAAGTGCCTACCTGGCAAGTACAAGGTCATGAGTTCGAACCCTGGTCTTGCAAAATAAATAAATAAATAAATAAATAAATAAATAAATAAATAAAATTTAGCCGGGCGTGGTGGCTCACGCCTGTAATCCCAGCACTCGGGAGGCTGAGGCAGGAGGATTGGTGCGAGTCCGAGACCAGCCTGGGCTACAAAAGTGAGCTCAGGACCAGTCTCAACTGCATAGCGAGACCCTGTCTCAAAAAAAAAAGAAAATGAAGAAGCTGAGGCCAGAGGGGCTAGTGTAGCTATGATTTGTAGGGTCAGTTTGTGTCAGATTATAGTTTTTGGTTGCAGGTACACAAGAAGAATATGACAGGGACATTGTAACAACAGCAGGGCCAGTTCCACCCAACACCACAACTAACCAGGTGATAAATGAACTGAGCACCTACTGCTCTGTGCCAGGCACCGAGTTGGTATGGATCATAGGAAATGGGCAAAGCTACTGCAGTCCATCCCTTCCTCCACCCAGGGAGGCAAAGGGTATAATAGAAAGGTGCAGCTGTGACAGTTCTGTTACTGAATTACAATTCCAGAAATACATCCTTTCTCTGCAGACAGAAAAGGGAAAACAATTCTGACCCTTTTAAATGGCTGTGGTAGCCCTACAGCTCCTACTGACCTTCAGTTCTCCTTAAAGAAACATGTTAGAACAAGCACATCTCTGCACTCAGCATTTCAAAATAGGATATAAACAATCAGCTAAAGTACACACTATCTTAGATTCCCCAGTGGAAACTGGAAAATAAAGTAGGCATAAAAGCTGGAAAATTTTGGTCTCATACCATGTAGCAATCTATAGCTATTAGGAAGAGCAATATTTCAGAAAAACTCTTCTTTCATCTGAGCATCCATGGACAGAAAAGATAATCCCAAAAGCTCAGTTTAAAGGGCTTCCCCCACCGCCAAAAATAAATAAATAAATAAAGGGCTTCCCACCCTATTACTTTCTAAAACTTCACTTTGACAAAAGAATTCTCTTCCTCTGAATTTAGACTGCTAGGGAATAAACATTTACAGTACCTCCTAATATAAGCAAACACTTAGAAATAGTCTGGTAGTCCGGGTGCAAAGGAAAGAAACAGCTTCTGGGAGATTTCTGCCTCCTAGCTTAAAACCTGATGGGCCATTTTGTGGCTTACTTCTAAGGCTTGCAAAGAAAGCCGTTCTGACCATTGCTCCCAAATCATCAGCCATTCTTGTTGGCCAGCAGGCTCCTACTGCTGTCTGTGTCCCAAGTGAGAAACTATTCAGCAGCAGAAGCCACATGTCACTGTCCCCAGAAAGGAGGGGTGATTCAGAGAGCCTGGAAACTCCTTTGCTCTCCTCTGCTCTGCCTTACCAAGCCCTTTCACAGAAAGCCATTGTGTAGGCTGAAGAGGGAAATAAAGGAAGGGCGGGCCTTTTCCATGGCTCCCCTGCAGACTACAAGGTAATGTGAAAGAACAGTGGCTACCCCCCAACAGCTCTGGTGAAGTGCAGGCCTCAGGGAGCCCTGCCAACACTGATTTCTCACTGGCATTTGTACTGGGCAGCATTGTCTAATAATGAGCTGAGCTCAGTTGCTTGCCAGGTATTTTGTAGCACAACTAAGCCTTTGTATTTATGCTCTGTACCCATACCTTTTTGTTTGCTTTAAGGGGAGAAAAACCTTCACCTTTGAAGCAACCTACCCCTCTCATCTACTTAGTTCTGTGGTAGACAAAGTTCTGTGGTAGACAAAGCTCTGACCAAACAGTTGACTAGCAGTTCTTGATTTATCTAGAGGTGCATGGTTTATTTATTTATTTTCCTTTTTGAGACAGGGTCTCATCATGCAGTTCAGGCTGGCCTTGAGCTCTTTTTTGTAGCCCAAGCTGGTCTCAAACTCACACTGATACTCCTGCCTCAGCCTCCCGAGTGCTGGGATTACAGGCGTGAGCCACCACGCCCAGCATTAGAGGTGCATGGTTTAAAAGTGAGAAGAGCAATGCCATCAGGCAGCTTATCCTCACCTCAGTGCTTGGCTCACTAACAGTGTAACATTCATGCACGCTGGTCTTTCAGCTTTCAGCCTTCAGCCAGGTATCTGCTCAGAGTCTGCCAAAGCAAAACTTTTTTCAGTTTTTTCAAGGTTGGCAAAAGGTGGCTGAGCTAGATACCACTTAAGAGCCTAGGACTGCTTCCAAACTAAGATGGATTTTACTACCTTTCATTAAGCCAGTTCAGCTGAGCCCCCAGGCACTGAAGAGAGGAGGGAAACTACTTCCTCCTTGACTTCTTCATTATCAACCATCCGACAGATCTCAGAGCACCTCTGCTTCTTCACCACAAAGCCAATAAGAAAAAACGATCAACACAGGCTTAGGCAGAGTTCTTAGAATGTATTTTTGTTCACCTGAAAAATAAAACTTTTAAAAAATATACAGGACTTTTTGAATACAGGTATATCTTGAATGGCTGAATTATAAATAACGTCTCTGGTCATGTTCACATCTAGGGCTGGAGAGCAGATGTCCCAATTCCAGTGAAGGCTTTAGAGTCAGGAGGCCAGCTGGACCCACTAGTGGGCTCCCTGGGCTCTTTGATCCATCCCAAAGTGGATTTAAATAGTCCAGAAAGCTGGGATCACATGGGGGGGGTGGAGTGGGGAAACCTAGACTCCCAGATATTTTCCTGCAAGTCCAAAAGGATTCTTGGAATAAAAGATCAATTTACAAATTATTAAAATATAGGACTAAAAATTCACACAATAAATATAAATTACAGGCTATTATTGAAGTCATAAAGTAGCAGTTTGCTTCTTTCCTCAGTCTCTCACCAAAAATTTAAAAAGGCCTCATAGGCTTCCTGATGACTGAAGTCCTAGTCTAAGAAATGCCCTCTAAGTTCAGAGACCTTGGGGTATAACCAGCCTGCTGGTAGGCTGACAGCTCAGTTGCTATTTTCTTGGCCACCACAGGACATGGCTTAAAGCAAGGCTGTTGTCCTGTAAATTCTGGCCAGGGCTAACTAGAATGCGGGCCAAGAAAATGGAAAAACAAACTGTTTCAGGACTCAGGTGCATCTGTTTTCCTTTTATTTTTTTTTTAAGTGCCTCATTTCCCAAAAAAGGAAACACAAAAGATTTTGCTATCTTGTCACTACCCACACTCAATTGCTTCAAAGCAAGTGGCAGAAGGAAATGCAATCCATATTGAAGAAGTATAATTCTTGCTGCTCCAAAGCTGTATGTTTGTCATGTTCCTTGACGTCTGTCATCTCCTCTGCAAAATTATTGGCTGCATTTAAATGTGGCTTATCAGGAAAGATAAAGACAAGCCTTTCAACCTTCCCATGGCCAGGGTCTCTTAAGTGTCTATCAGAACACATTCCTTAAGTACAGTAAGTAAGCACAATTCTGAATTTGAAGCCCACCTACTGGCCTTTCCCACTCTGTAGCACAACTCAAACCCAGAGGACATAAAGCTCTTTGCCCAGCAGATTTCATCCTAATAGCAGAGCAGCTGAGTTGCTATAGGTTCAGGAAAAAAAATTGAAGGCAAAGTTGAACAAGACAAGATCTTGAGGAGCATGAAATAAATCAAGACAAGATCTAGAACCTGACAAGCTCCTGAGAAGCAAGGGGGAAAAAGATAAAACACTCGCCATTCTACTTACAAAAGCTTGCTCTTCCTAAAAGACTTCTGTAAGAGGAAATATTAAAGCACAGCAACACTGCTCTTTCTCTTTCATGGTCCCTGGCCCATATCTAGACACACAGGGCTACAACAGGAAGCCACTTTAGTGGGGGCATTAAGGGTGGGAAGAGGAGGGATCAGTACATTCCCCACCCTCCCTAAACAGCATCTATTTCTACTGTCATGTCAACAGTCTAAGAATGACTGTACTAAGAACATCATAAGCCTATCTTTCTGAAATAGGTGAGTGATGAATGAAAAAAAATCCATGTTTGTGCCCTTCTGACTAGGTGCACTTTAGAGGCCACAAATAGCCCTTGCTGGACCCCATCAGTCAGTAGCTACCCAGGGTGTGGGAGGGTACATAAGAGTTCTGTGATTATAGCTGTTAGTGCATATGTCAGTAACTATATACAGGGATCTATAAATTAAATGCATTTCTGGCCACTGCAACTAGGTTGACGTACCTGAGCTCCACTACTTTTGATGCCCTCTTCCTTTTGAGAGCTTCAGCTTATTTTTAAAAAAAGAAAAAAAGCTCCTTACAGCTCCCTCTTCCCCTGAGTCTTGGGGGAAAGCCCCAGTCACCCCTGCATATAGGAAACAACAGAGCTTCAGCACAGTAGGGTTCGGTGCTAGGATCCCCCCACACCCTTTCTCAGGGATCTGGGCCCTGGTGCAGCATGGTCCTGGAAAGACCAAACCCCAGTCCCTGGCGAATCGAGGTCCCTGAAGATCCGGTTGCGGGCCACTGGCTCCAGGTGAGCTGGCGATCACAGATGTGTGTTTGGGGGACCATTCACTCCGGAGGGGTCACTCCTGCCCCGTCCTGCCGCAAAGTCCAGTCTCCGAGCTTGGGGAGTATGGCTCTCTGCCGCCCCCCGGTGCAGGGACTCAGTGACTTCGGGGCGCCGCCGCTGCCTCCTCCTCCTCGTCGTCTGGGCTCCGCGGACGATCTAACGGCCCAGCCAGGGGGCTGTCCGCAGGGGGTTCCGGGGGCTCCGGCCTCGCCGCCTGCAGCGGGGGCGCGTCGCGCGGCGCCTCACGGCGGGACGACCGGGTGCCGTTGGGCCCGGCGGCCGCCGCCCCCGAAGTCGCGGACGGGCCAGTGGCGTTGGAGCCGCCGGAAGGCGGGCCCGCGGCTCCCCCCGAAGTCCCAGCGCCCACCGGCTGCCAGATGAGGCTGTAGTAGACCGCCAGAACGATGGCGGCCAGCGACACGGAGAGCACGTAGGCGAACACGGTGGCGAGCCGGACCCACTTCTTGTTGGTCTTGGCCGCCATCTTCGCCTTCTTGTCCCCGGTGTAAGTGGCCGGCTTGCCCCGCTCGGCCGGGCCCGTGTCGCGCTCCTTCATGGGGGGGCCCCGGCCTTTGCCCCGGTGCTCCACGGCCCCGGCTGGAGGGGGCCTGGCGGCCTGCGACGACTGGACAGGGGGCGGCCCGGTGCCCTCGGTTCCCGGCGGCTCTGCACTCCGCCGCCGCTCCTCACGCCGCCAGCCCGTCGCCCGCCACCGCGTCGCTGCGCTGCCGCCGGGGCCTGGGCTAGTCACCGCCGCCAGCGCCGCCGCCGCCGCCGGCCCGTCAGCTGCTTCCGAGACGCCGCCACAGCTGCCACAGCCGCCCGGCTCCGCGTCCCCATCCGCTGTCGCCGCCGCCTGCCGGGCCGCCGGCCGCCAGGTCTCCAGTGGCCGCGCGGACCGCGCGCTCCAGCCGCTGCAGCGGGGCTCCCCCGCCGCGCTCGCCGACCATAGGGGCGGGGCGAGCGCCGCCCGGGGCTGCCTCTTAAAAGGGCAACGTCCTAGTACAGAAGCACCGCGCAAGAAGACCCGCCGCGACGCCCAGTTAAGAGAGAGTTAAGGGCGCTGGTCTTAAAGGGGCTACACGCTGTAGCCCCGTGCTGCCTGGCGCGGTTAGAACCCGAGAGTCGGGCGCTTCTTTAAAAGGGGACAGGCGTTGTGCTGGGCGGAGCGCAGAACCGGAGGGGCGGGCGGAGCTCGGAACTGTCAACTCTGGCACCGCCCCGTTCCGCCTCAGGTTCCCGAGTGACAGGTGAAATCTCAGCCCTGGCTTCGGCCCCCAGGCGTTTACCACCCACTCCAAAGTGGGGACTAACATTGCGATTGTGTCCTCGGTTCGCACCACCCCCCCCGACCTCTTTGCACCCCTGGCTCAGGTCTAGGTGGTGTCTGAGGAGCCTGGAGGGCCAACTGAGGCCACTCACAGCCGGCTCCCTTCTTCTGGGGAGAGACGGCAGGCTGGGTTCAGGGACTTCCTGGCATCTTCCCAATTTCCTGTCCTCTGAAAGCCCTGCAGTCAGACTGCCCAGACTCCTGAGCCTCCGGGACAGAGCCGCAGGTTGTTCTTCAGGTGAAGTTCGGAAAGGGTTGCTTTTGTTCTTCCGACTCCCCGGTTTGGCCTTGATTTAGACCCCTAGGTGTTGCATTGAATTGGTGGAGTGTGACACTGAATTTTTGGTCTTTGATCTTTTTTATGCCCACTCCAGAGCATGGGTAGTAGTCCTGCTTTTACCTTGTCCCCTTCCCCCACGAGGTTTGTCCTCCCTGGCTCCTGGCCAGGGTGCAAGCCGTTGACTTTGCACTTGCTCTTTAGATCCCCTGGGTGCTGACGACCCCTCTCAATGTGCTGGGACTCTCCATAGCCTAGCTTCCGCGTGCCTCCTGCTTCCTCCTATCCTTCTCTTTTGTCTTCCTCTCTCATCCCCATTCCATCTTTATAAAGCTTTCCAGAATTTCTGGTTCCCTCTGCCTTGAATCTTACTTCCTGTGTTCTCAGAACGGGCTGTGTGGATTGCCTGGTGTCTGTTGGAACAGGGATGGATTGGCACCTGCGTGCGTGTGTGCGTGTGCATGTGCGTGTGTGTGTGTGTGTGTGTGTGTGTGTGTGTGTGTGTGTGACTCTAGCCCCTCCAAATATGAGCCTGACCTGGTTCTGATCTTGGGTGAATGACCTCTTGTACCCTTCCACTTATCCTTTCTCCTCCAAGAACTTCCAAGTGCCTCTTCCCCCAGGAAGTCCCTCCCTGACACTACTGCCCTGATGCACTATAAACAAGTCAGATGGCTGCTACAGCAGTGTGCCAGGGGTCTGCTGCAACCACAGCCCCTAACCCAGCCTTTCAGTTCCAGGCTGCTGGAGGCTTAGGTGTGGCCTTGCCACTACAGTGGACAGCTGGATGCTATTTCAAGGAAAAGACTGCCTTTCTGTTTTCTGAGAAATTTCAATGACATTAGGAGTTTGGTCGACTTAGTATTGCCTTTCAAAAGCTGATAGGGGGAAAAAATAAATGAATCGTCTCCCATCCTGCTCCTAGGTCAGCCAGAGCAGTAGCAGGCAGCCTATCAAATGAAACTCCTAAGATAAAATCTCTGAGTCATCTGTGTAAGTTGTTCTGTTTTCTCTTCCCTATCTCTGGCCTTCCTGGCCGAACCAACCAAGCATATAACTAGTACAAGGTAAATTATTCTTAAAGATGCCAGGCAAGGCCAATTACAAAACTTCTTTTCATTCCTTTTCTGGAATGCACTTCATTTTGCTTCTCTGCATTTCTGTTGTAAATTAAGCTTTTTTCTTACTTGGTTCCCAGCAGAATGGAAAAACAGCATGTCACTTTCCTACACTAAAGAAAAATGTACTTGGAGCTCTCTTGCAATTCTTCTTGCCCTATTCTTCTCCAAATTAAACAGTGCCAGATTCTTTAACCTGTCATCAATAAGCCCTATTTATTATCTAGATTTACATAGTGTCTTTTACCCCTGGAACTCAAAATGCTTTCAGATATAATTGAGCCTGATCTCCCTGGTGCCTGAGCCATTAAGAAACCATTAGTGTATTACTGTTGCAAGCAACTAAATGGCCCCCTAGTGGTCTGAAAGTGAATATGCTTCTCTAATTGCCTCTCCTCCCTAAGGGTAGGCAGGAATCAGAATCAAGGCAGCTTAGGGACAGGATGAACTTAAAAAGCCATCTGATATGAATAACACCATCAACCTTAGCACCTCCACGAGCCTCCTCCACAACATTCCTATTGGATGGTCAGCTAAATGATTGTTTCTGTCCCAAATTTTATTGTCTACTTCCTGCGACAACCCTTTGAGTCTTTAGAAAGTTCTGACTAATTGTAACAACAGCAAGAACCATGCACTCTTGGTTCACTGTCTCAGCAACATTCCGGGTAGTTACTACTGATTCTCATTTTGTTGAATCTGCTTCAAAAAGGGTAGGGAGGGCCCGGCAGGATAGCTCAGTGGTCTAAAGCACCTGCTTGGGAAAGCTTGGGTGGCTTCAGGGACTGTGGTTCGATCCCTGGCACCACATGCTGCGCCAGCCCTGCTCTCGGGGTGGGCTGAGCTGGCCATAAAAATAAGTGAATAAGTAAACAGAGGGTCTGAAACAAGAAAAAAATAAATAAATAAATTTTTTTTTAAAAAGGGTAGGGAACTTTCTCGAGGTCTCATAGAATTTAAAGCTAAGTTTTTCTGGCTCTAGGACATTAGGTTCTTGACTCCTGCTCTGCTCTGCCTCAAAGGTGCAGCTGATCTTTGCAATGGATGCATGGGGTACTCCCAGGTCACTCTCAGAATGAGGACACATTCCTCCAGCTCTGGAGAGCACTGGCTACTCATTGTTTATAGTTGGTCCTATTCCTGGGAATTGCCTTCAGAAACCAAAGAAAGCGGCCCTTTTCTCTGTATATACAAAACCAATAAAGATAGCCAACTTGCACAAATCCAAGCTAGAGATATGTGAGTCCTGCCTGGAAGATGGTTTCCCACAGGAACTGCAGTACTGGGCAGAGTCAGGAACAGATGCATACAGGCTAGGCAAAGGTGTGTGTCTGTGGAGATTGGGGAGCTGAACATTCAACAGAATTAGACAGACTTGGTTTTAGGTACCCTGTTAAGGATTCTGGAACACAGAGCAACAGGGAAACCAGAACCACCATAGCAGAAGGTGGAAGAATGTTTAAAAACCCAGAGAAGGGGACTGGGGAGATAGCTCAGTAGAATAAGTGCTTGCCTGGCAAACGCAAGGACCTGAGTTGAATCCCTGGTCCTGCAAAAAAATAAAATAAAACAAATACAATAGAGAAATTACTTACAAGTTATTCTTTAGCCAGGCGTGGTGGCTCACGCCTGTCATCCCAGCACTTGGGAGGCTGAGGCAGGAGGATCAATGTGAGTTCAAGACCAGCCTGGGCTACAAAAGTGAGTTCAAAGCCAGCCTGAACTGCATAGTGCGACCCTGTCTCAAAAAGACAAAAAAAAAAAAAAAAAAAAAAAAAAAAAAAAAAAAAAAAAAAAAAAAAAAAAAAAAAAAAAAACAGAGAGCTAGGCCAAATGGATTATAGCTGTAATCCCAGGTACTGAGACTGGAGAACTGAAAGTTTGAACATAATCTGGGCTATATAACACTTTAGTGAGATGATGTCTCAAAATGAAAAAAGGAAAAAGGGCAAGAACATAGCTCAATGGGAAGGCTCTGGGTTCAGTATTCAGAATTATTAAAAGTAAAACGTCTCAGAGAACGAGCATGCTATGGTCCGTGTTCTGTGTACGGCCAGAGATGCATGTAAATCCTATGGGAATGTCCAGAGGATATTGTGGGATGAGAGCAACAAGGGATGGCCAGTGAAAAGGATTCTAGAACCACAGAGTAGCTCAGTTTTGCTGTTGAGGCCAGCAAGAAACCCTCTCAGGGCCAGTGTGATAGCTCAGCAGACTAAGCATCTGCTTAGGCAAGTGCAGGGATCAATTTAATTCCTGGTACTGCATGCTGTGCCGTTGCCCCCCACCCCCGCCTCCCTGCCTCGGCTGAGCTGGTGGCCCAGCCAGCCCTGCCTGTGGTCATGCGTGCCTGTTATCCCAGTGCTGGGGAGGATGAAAACAGGAGGATCACTATGCATCAGATCTGCATAGTGACACCCTGCCTGTACAAGATACATTAAAAAAGAAGAGAAAAAAAAGCCTTCTCAGAACTGGCTTCTAGGTAGCATTGAGGATAATAGGTCTCTCATGGTTTGGGTTTTTTACAAGAGGAACAATATAATACAAGGCACACTTTATGAAAGTATTTTATAATGAGTCATCCAAGAATCATATACAATAATTACAGGAAAATTGCCCACATACATAAACACTGAAGACTCCAACTGAGAGCCTAGATCCTAGTATTCTGCATAAGTCCAACTGAAAACCTAGAACTCATCATAGTGCTTCTTTTGGGCCTCTCCAGGTCACAGTGCCATCACATTTTTTTTTCAAGACAGGGTCTCACTATGCAATTCAGGCTGGTCTTGAGCTCACTTTTGTAGCCCAGGCTGGTCTTGAACTCACACTGATCCTCCTGCCTCAGCCTCCCAAGTGCTGGGATTACAGGTGTGCACCACCATGCCTGGCTTCAACATTCACATTCTATGATGTCATGGACCTTGTAGTGGATTTCTAACTGGTGGTCAACTTATTACACACAGCTGACTGAAACTAGTGTGGTGCTAAGTGCAAAAGACCCACCTGAGGATTGTTGCTAATAGCATAAAAGGCAGAACAGGAGAGGCTGCCAGGACACTGTTAGGGATACTGTTTGGAGAAGCTGTTGGAAGCTGCTAGTTCTCTTGGGCTATTCTGCTGAAGGACCTTGTCGTGTTGGCTTTCCTGATTAACTTTGGAGGGGTTTGGTCCTCATCTCAAGCATCATTTCCTGACTCCAGAGGAGAAGATGGTACACTGCTCACCCTCAGGGAGAAGCTTGTTGCACTGGCTTTCTTGATGGGAACTCAGCTTACCTCATTGCTGGAGGAGCTTGGGATCTCACTGTTGCTGAGGATGGCTGTGGTACTTTGGGGGTGGCTCGGTGCTTACCTTGAGTGTTGCTTCCTGGCTCCAGTTCAGATCCATCTGTGCTGGCACAGATCCTTCATCCCGCTAGCATAGACTTTCTAGCTTCCACCACTGACCTTTGGGCCTTTCCAGCACAGATCCACGAAGCAGGTCTGCACAGAACATTGTCATGGGTTCCAGGCCTTTAGCTGGACTTGTAGAAAGCATTGCTCATTGTAATGAGCAACAAGGTGAAGTGGCAGTTGGGGATCCTGACCAGTAGAACTATGCAGGTGGCTAATGTGGCATCCTACAGGCAAGCTGGTTGGGCAGCCAGTGGTATCACTTGTACTTCTTAACCTCTTGGTTTCAGGATCATTTTACACTTTTGTTTATTTATTTATTTATTTATTTATTTATTTATTTATTTAGTCTTTTTGAGACAGGGTCTTGCTATGCGGTTCAGGCTGGCCTTGAGCTCGCTTTTGTAGCCCAGGCTGGTCTCGAACTCATACTGATCCTCCTGTCTCAGCCTCCCAAGTGCTGGGATTACAGGTGTGAGCCACCACACCCAGCTCCATTTTGCACTTTTAAAAACTGAGGTTTGAGCCGGGCGTGGTGGCGCACGCCTGTAATCCCAGCACTCGGGAGGCTGAGGCAGGAGGATCAGTGCGAGTTCGAGACCAGCCTGTGCTACAAAAGTGAGCTCAAGGCCAGCCAGAACTGCATAGTGAGACCCTGTCTCAAAAAGACAAAAAAAAAAAAAAAAAAAAAAACAACTGAGGTTTGTAGAGTCAGGTGCAGTAGCCCAGGTCTGAAGTACTAGCTATTTAGAGGCTGAGGTGGGAGAGTCACTTGAGCTCATAAGTTTGAGATCAGCCTGGGTAACACAGTGAAGCCCCTGTCTCAAAAACAAACAAAACAAATGAAAAGCCCTGAGATCTATAAAAAGTTTTTATTTACTGTTACATATATCCATTGCTTTTTTTTTTTTTTTTTTTTTGTACTGGGAATCAAACCCAGGACTTTGCACTTGCCAGGCAGGTGCTGTGCCACTGAGCTATATCTCTGGTCCTGATACTTTCCACATTAAAAAGGTAGATAAGTTTGTAAAATTTATTTAAAAATAAGCCCTGGCACCACATGTCGCAACAGCCCACCCAATGGGCACACTGAATCAGCTACTGAGTCGGGCATGGTAGTACAATACCAGTGCTGGGGTGGCTGAAAACAGGAGGATCACTATGAGTCCAAGCTGTGTAGTGAGACCCTGTACCAAATTCATTAAAAAAAAAACTATGTAGCAATAGCATATTTTTATGAAAAATAAAAATACTTTATAAAACTAGCAAAGAATGGCTCAATTTTGTATTTTTGCAAATCTCTTGGGTACAGCTTTATGGAAGATAAAGATAGCAGAAGCTAGATTCTCATATCTGCTCCTATGCTCAGTTTGCAGAACCGGGGTTCAAACTCAGGACCTTGCAATTGCCAGGCAGGAACTTGTGCCCCCAAGCTATATCCCTGGCCCCAATGCTCAGTTTGTTGAGAATGTATTCTTTTGATTAAAATGTAGGAATAGCTGGACATGGTGGTGCATACCTGTAATCCCAGCACTTAGGAGGCTGAGGCAGGAGATTCGGTGTGAGTTTGAGACCAGCCTGGGCTACAGAATTGAGCTGAAGGCCAGCCTGTACTGCATAGCAAGATCCTGTCTCAAAAAGACAAAATAAAATCCACCCTCATGAGATATTTAGTTGGAAAAAACATTTTAATAGCTATTTTTGGGTAATTATGGCTATTTTTCTCTACTACAGCATCAAAACTCAACAAATAGTACTTTTTGAAATTAATTAATTTAAAATTAATTAATTAATTAATTTGGTACAGAGTCTCATTTTGCAGCTGGGACTCATAGTGATCCTCCTGTCTCAGCCTCCCCAGTGCTAGAATTATAGATGGTGACTGGCTTGGCCATGTGCTATCTCCACAGCATCTCACTATGCAGCCCAGGTTGGCTTTGTACTTATGGCAATCCTCCTATCTCAGCCTCCTGAGTGCCTGGATCACAGGCATGCACCACCATGCCTGGCAACAAACAGTATTTTCTTAAATAATAATTGCATTGTAAGTTAATGTTTTTTGTTTTGGTTTTGGTACCAAGGATCGAACTCAGGGCCTTGTGCTTGCCAGGCCAGCACTTATTCCACTGAGCTATCTCCCCAACCCAATAATTGCACTGAAGATTATGAAACAACATTATCATTATATCAGTGATTTTTTTTTTCTTTTTATGGTCCTGGGGTTTGAACTCAGAGCCTTCATACTGAGCTATATCCTCAGCCATTTTTGTTATTTATTCTGAGATAGGATAACACTAAATTGCCCAAGCTGGGCTTGAACTTGTAATCCTCCTGCCTCAATCTCAAGCATGGTTTATATTTGTGATTCTTACAAACTAGAATGCTGCTCCTTGGAAAACATGTTTAGTTCTACTTATTTTTTTTTTTTAAGAATTTTTTATTTTATTTATTTATTTTTTTCTTGTTTCAGAATCTTTGTTTATTCACTCATTTTTATGGCTGGCTCAGCCCGCCCTG
>PVJA010016674.1:0-43045 GCA_004027025.1 Myocastor coypus
GGAGGAAAGGAAGGAAGGAAGGAAAGAAGGAAGGGAGAAAGAAAGAAAAAAAGAAAGAAGGAAAGAAAATGTTACAACTTCTGGTATCATATCAATTCTGACATTAATTTAGTTTTCTTTCCTTGATCTTTTTTTTTTTTTTTTCTCCTTACTTTTTTTCAGATTAGATAAATTTGGGGGGGCTAGCTTCCAATTTTTCAATTCTCTGTTATTTCCATTCAGCTTTTGAGCACACTCAATTACTTTTAAACTTTCGGGTTTTTTTTTTTTAAATCAGTTATATAGTACTAATTTAGCTTTTCTTTATATTTTCTGTGTCTTTGATTAGACCATGTTTTCATTTATTTCAAGAGTTTTCGTTCTTCCCAACTGATGCATTTGTATGATAGCTTTGTAAAATATTTTTAATCTCATCACCGACATCTGTAGATTGACACCCTGTGAATTCAGCGATATTTCTATATTTGTATGCTGAGTCATTTTGGATTGTGCTCTGAGAATTTTAGATACATATTATGAAAACCTGGGTTTTGTTTAAGTACTGTGGGGAATATTGGCAGTTGTGATTTAGGAAAGTATTTTCATGCTGGGTGAAAGCAGTGCAGTCTAAACATTCCTGTGTGGGCTTTGGTTTTAATGGCAGTGTCTCTTTCAAAGCCTCATTTAAGTCTGACCCATGTGTATGTTATCCACTGGCCCATCTGAGACCTGGGAGAGGCCTATGCCATGGTCCAGCTCTTACAGGGTCTGCTGTACTGGTCGGAGTCAAAAGCAAATGTTGTCTGCCACTTCCCTGACTGTTGGGGCCCTAAGAGTCTGCATAGCACAGCATCCCTGCTCTTTGTGCTGTGTATTCAGTGGGTTGTGACCCTAATCACCAAGGCCTGATTCCTGTTCCTGCAGGTTTTAGCTGGCAGAGGACGTCTCTTGTCTGATGCTGGGCAGATGCTAAGTGCTTACATCGTTCTTGTGTTAGTCTGCAATTCAGGTTAACTCAGTTGGAAATTTTATGACACTAAGTAGAAAAGGTTTTCTTACATTTGTTTTGGTTTCTGGAAGGAAGTACCTCTGCAAAACAAATCAATAAAGCACCTTTTAAAAAAAAGGCAAATGTCACTCACGAATGAATCCAGCAGTTCATAAACAATTTTGTGAGATCATCCCCTCAGTTTCTTTCTCATTGCAGCCTTCCGGATATTTTCCACTTTCCTGCACACCCCCATTTTGATGCTCTAAGTCATGTGGATGGAGCCTTAGGCACCCTACTTCTTGAGGTCTACCTAGATCCAGAAAATGAAAGGAAAGCAACAGTACTTTTTAACGTCTTACTGGTGCCACAGATCGACCGACAGGAACCTCTCGCCTTCAGATCTGACACTTCCACCAGTCCCTGGGATGTTGCCACAGTCAGACTGCTTGGGAGCCAGGGTACAAGAGAATGGACACAAGAGTGGGAATGGCCTTCTCGTCTGAGTATTAGGAGCTTGCTCTGGTTCGTCAGCTCATGTCCACTCCAGAAGCTCTGTGTGCGTGAATTTTCCAGGTTTGGAGCCACACTGAATCCCATCTGAGGAGCATCAGCAGGATATAATGGCCTTCAAGTTCTGCTGTTCTTTTCCAATAAGCTTTGACTTCTGTTTTCCCCAGATTCTCAGTGCATTTTGTCCAGGTTCAAAGCTGAGACAGAGTGTGACTACCTCATCTTATCGAGGTTTTACATTAGATGTAAAACTTAGTCTTCCAATTCTCTCTCTCTTTTTTGGTGGGACCAGGGTTCAAACTCACAACCTTGCACTTGCCAGGCAGACACTTGTGCCACAGAGCTATCTTCCTGGCCCCTTTCAATTCTCTCTGATCTCTGGTTTTTGTGTCTGTGAAGGTTAGAAGCAGTTTTCATGTTTACACCCTCTTGTGAGCCCAGTGAGGTACCTTGAATAATTCTATTTCCTGCAAGCTTATGTAATTCTTTACCTATTTCTCTATTGTAGCATTTTTTCACTGATGGTTATTGTTTTCTTATGTTTTCCCATTATTCTCCAAAGTTCTTGAGGTAGAGACCAAGTTCTGTATGCCTCAAACTCCTCAAAATCTTTAGCACTGTATGTGATCTACAGTAAGATCTTAATAGATGCTTGTGGAATAGGTGCTGTATGAATGAATTAGAAAGGAAGGTCATAACTGAAAAGTAACCTTTGCCAGGTTTCTCTGGCTTTTGTTACAGCTATTCCTGGAAGCTCCCATATTTGGTTCACAGATTGCTAGGAATTTCAAATTTATCCACTATAATTTGTTCCTCCTATATTTTACAACCTGGCTTTTAGTGAGGTGTGGTCATGGAACTGACCTTACTGCAGTGGGCTATATTCCTTCCAGCCCTGGGGTTCAGAACTCCCCTTCTCCATCTTCCTTGTCTACTGGCTGGACAAGGGCCCTAGTGACCTTGGAAGCCAAAGGCTAATAGCAGCCAAGGCTTCATTATTCTGAGTCCTTAAATAAATTTAGGAAACAGAACCCTCCCCGATCCCATCAGTCCTCCACCAAGAATGTCCACTCTGAATTGTTGCAGGAGGGGAAATCATAACATCAGGTCACCCCAACTTGGGAGCTTATTTACTAATATCATTGCACTATAGCCCATTAGAATTTTCTCTGTCCAAACCAGTTTCTGAGTGTGGTAAACATCACACAGGGGGAAAATTATATTCCCTGTCATCTCTGGCATTGTATCTCTTAGGAAATGTCACTGTGGTATAAGGCAGCTGGGCAGTTTGGGAGTAGGAGGCTGCGGTGAGAAGGTTAGGCTCTATTCCTGGGTCTACCCCCACTACCTCTGTGTATCTCACCAAAGGAAATTACAGCACGGGTGCTCAGATGCCCCACCCAAGGGGGAAATATATGAAAGCAAGAGCAATCGTCGCAGTAGGAATGCAGGCGACGATGATTTCTGCTGCAGGAGCGGACACTGTTCTTATGACAGTTTCTCCCTGGGGTCAGTAGTCTCAACACATGATGCCTTCAAATCTCCCAGACACTGCTTACTGAGTCCAAGACTGGCCAGCCAAGGGCAGTGCTCTAACCTCTCTTCCGTGCAGGCAGACTGCAGATGCGCCATCAAAATGTCTCTGTCCTTGTCTGTGTCTGCTTTCTAAGCCATACGATGAATATCTAGTTGACTAAGTTAAAGACAAATTTTAAAAATGCCACAAGGTGCAGCGTGTTACTGGAAGCCGCCAATCAGAGCTCCCAGCTGCACACTTTCCTAGCAGGAATGTGATCTATTTTTACAGCCATTTGTCCTATCAAATCATGTGCTCTGACCAAGTTCTTGAAATGTCCATGCCAGCCAGAGAAGGCATAGCTATTCCTTAGCTTCCGGTACCCAACTCTCCTGTGTTGAAGGAATTGCAACAGCTATGTTTCAGGATCAAAGTTTTCTCAAAGCCAGAGGTCCCTTATTTCCCACGCTAGTGATTTGATCTTTCCACACCCTCCCTATAAGCATCTGCCACCCTACCAGACTCCTTTTTTTTTTTTTTTTTTTTCTTGTTTCAGAACTTTTGTTTGTTTGATTATTTATTTTTATGGCCGGCTCAGCCTGCCCTGAGGGCAGGGCTGGGGCAGCCTGTGGTACCAGGGATCGAACCGCGGTCCCTGAAGCCGCCCACGCTTTCCCAAGCAGGCGCTTTAGACCACTGAGCCATCCTGCTGGGCCCTGAGACTCCTTTTTGTCCCTAGAACTGGTTATCCCATTATTTGGCCCTGGGCCCTAGAATAATTATCACCATTGATAAGGAAAGAATCTAGAAACCACATCCTGAAGGAGACTCCAGCACCCCAAAACCCAGTAACGCTTCCTTCCATAGTTTTGCAACAGTTTCAGTCTCTCGCTACCCCCTCCCCCATGCACTCACTCTTCTCAGTTTTTATTCAGCTAACTTCTGTCAAAGGAGCCCTCTTCTTCCGCTTAGGAAACCCGTCCACTCCTTCCTCAGGAAGTGCCCCTAGCTGTACGTTTATAGCCCTCTCCATGCCCCACTGAGAACACTTAGCACCACAGCTGGGCTCACCCTTCCCTGGCCTGGATCATGAACTCGGTCTCAGGCCACAGGGAGCTGGGCCGAGCGATGAGGAGCGTTGACGTGGGCAGACGTGGGTCCGAGCACAGAGGCCCACAGCCCTGCTCCGTACAGTGAGCCACACATCACCGCATAACTAGGAATGGTTTTTGTTCCCATAAGAACAGACGTGTCGGGGCCCGGCAGGATAGCTCAGTGGTCTAAAGCGCCTGCTTAGGCAAGCTTAGGTGGCTGCAGGGACTGCGGTTCGATCCTTGGCACCACATGCTGCACCACCCCAGCCCTCAGGGCAGGCTGAGCTGGCCATAAAAACAAACAAACAAACAAACAAAAGTTCTTGAAACAAGAAAATAAAATAAAAAATTCTTAAAAAAAAAAAAAAAAACAACATCAATAAAAAACAGACATCTCAAGAAGTGACCCAGTATTACTTCTGGGCTAGACACATTGCTGCTATTTTGGCAATATCCTCTCACTAGAAAAGAGACAAAAAATGACCAAATGCTGCTTCTAAGAGCCCCAGACTCTTGAAGACCATGCTGTGCACCTAGTGCTCTGAGTATGGGGCTTCCACCAAACAGACCAATGTACCCCAAAAGCCTGGTGTTGATCCAAGTGATGCCTCCAAAGTGGGAAATGAACTGAACAGAACTGCACACAGAACCTCAGGGTACCGAGACTGAGGGGAGGAAGAGCCAGCTGCTGTTCCGGCTTGTGCTGTTACTGGAGGGATAAAGATCGTTCTCAGAATGGCATTATGTAGTTGGGTCTTTTCGTTATAGTAATTTAGCCTTCACCTTAACTAATATGGATGACGTCAGACCCCCTAGGCAAACTTGTTAGGATAAGAGGTAATGAGTTCTCTGTCTCCTGCCCCAGTGTCTCCTGCAAGGAAAGCTCTGTGGAGAAAACAAGGCGATAGAGCTCAGCCTAACCATTTCCTGCCTGCACCGGGTAAGCCACACAAATAACCCTGTAGAACCAGGCTCTCCCCCGCCCCCCCCAAACGAATGGAACAAATGAAAAAGAAAATAAGCAATGTCTACAATAGAAAGCACTTCCTTCCTTTAAGCCTTCAGGATTTAGGTGTCCACCATCAATTAATACTAGAGAAATAACAGGAAATTCTCTGGAGATAAATGTGAGAAGGGAGGCACTTGCTTTTGAGCTCTGAATAACGAAGCCAGAAAAAGCCAATGTCTTTCTTTTGGGGAGCCTTCACTGCCTTCTCACAAACTCCACTATGGCCTCTGCATCCAGGAGCTCCCCACCTTCCAGGAAACAACGGAACTTCCTCACCACTCCCTGGCTTCCCAAGAGCCTGCAAAATAGACACCACCGATCCCATTCTCTAAGTGGGAAAAGGGAGGCTCAGATGCCGAGTGATTTAAAGTGCAGCGTAAGCAAGCAAAGAGAAGCCAGCAGGAGATAAGAGTTTGCCTAACTCCCCAGTCAATTTTCAGTTCCCCAGATAACACAGAGCCTAAATAAACCTACATCAACACCATATGGTAGCTGCAGAGCCGGGGAATGTTGGGCACTTGTACTAAAATGGGCTGTAAAAGGAAGACAGTTTTGTACTTGTGAGTAGTCACAGAGCAAGCTATCCTTTCGATAATTCTCATCATTTTTAGTTCCGTTACCCAAGATGACCTGCGTTTTGGAGAACTTGACAACTCTACTGGCATCTACTCTGTTTTTATTTCTCTAACACAAATGTATTTTAAAAATCAGAATTGCTATGAATGCCTGATAGGTAGCAACTTAATTAAGCATGCATAGAATTCTGGGTTATCACATATTCTTCTTGGCTAGACGTCTTGAGGTCCCTTTAAACGACTTTCTTTTAATTTGGAAATGAAAACATGTTCTGTGTTCTTTTGGGATAAGCTGTTTGAACATTTTTTTCAATGCCGGTATGAAACTTAGATTTAGTAACACTGCATTGCAAACCTGTTAACATATAACAGCCACCAAGTAATCCAATGAATAGTCCCCTGCACACAACGCTGTATCCCACTAGGCTGCCATAAGGGGCAAATACAATTTGTCTATAGAATTAGGCTTCGCAGTTAGAGTCCCTGCTTTGGGTGTATGATATCCTGTGGACTCCAAGCAGATTTAGTGTCCCCAAACAGATGGCTTTCTCTTTATGGACCACTTTTAAGATTTCTAGGCAAACTGCAGCTGTGCTAATGTCCCTTTGTGTAAAGAATTGTTTAAGTTGTACCACTTCCTTTTACCTGATGTGTATTCAGAGTTTTGAGCCAGGGACAACTGGGATATGGAAACATCTGCAGAAAAGAAGAAGATTCCCTTCTTTGTGTTCTTTAGTGCTGGCTGCTATGGGCAGGAAAAGCTTCTTTGAGTATCAGTGAGAGTCCTTAATTGCAAACAACAAGGCCACTCTACCTAGCTGCTGCAGAAAGAGAATATAGTAAAGAATTTGGGATGGCTCAAGGAATTTCTAGGCTGCCACAGAATTAAGCTAGGAGGATTTAGAGGTAGAAGCAGCGTCCAGGCCCACTGCCAGGTGGCCTCATGTGCCAGGACTCTCTGGCCTTGCTGTTTCCAGGAGCAAGAGGAGTCTCTGCCTTCTTGGCCAGAATGTCTTCTTCACAGCCTCATGCTATGGATGCTTTTGGAACATTCTCCAAAAGCTCATGTACAGCAGACTTGGTTCCCTGCTGGTGGTGCTGTTGGGTGGTGAGCCAAACTATAGGAAGTGCAATCTACTTAGACAATGTAGGTCAGTAGAGTTTTCTCTCTGAAGCACTGTCCTTGGCTCCTTCTCTCCCCAACTCCCAACCTGCTCCACTTTCCTCCCTGTGCCTCACTGTAGGGCTAGAAACAACAGAGCCAAGCAACCATACATGGAAACCTCTAGGATGTGAGCCAAAATAACCCTTTCCCTCTTTAAGTTGATTTTCACAGCTATTTGTCACAGTACCTGAAAGCTGACTAACACAAGTAGTTGGTACTGAGAGGTGGGCTTGTTTCTGCGACTAGCGTATGCACAGCTCAGAAACCTTTGGTGCTGGCTTTCAGGAGGAGGTTCAATAATTTTGGAGAGGCAGGCTAAAGAAAGCTTAGAAGCTTATAAGCAGGGCTTACCAGAGGATTCTGGAGTGACCTCAGAAGAGCAGAATTGCTAATAAGAATATAGATATCAAAGTCTGCCCTGGTGAGACAGAGGATGCTGTGGGAAATTGGGCTAGGGACCATGGCTCCTTACAATCTGGCAAAGAATTTATCTATACGGTATTCATTCTCTGAGACGTCCCTAGAGGCCAAAATTAAAGGCGATAGACCTATTTTTCTTGTAGAGAAAATTTCAAGGCAGCGTAGTATTCAGGCTGTGGCATGGGTATTGTTTGCTCTTCTCCCCCCCCCCCCAGATTTACAGTGAATCTGAGGCAAAATAACAGAGCAGAAAAAGTTGAGCGGTGTGTGGTTTGGCCAGAAGAGAAGCACATGCAAAGTTAGGGTCAAGGAATATGTAGTTACTGACAGGATTAACACCACTGAGAAGAGGTGAGGGGAAGTAAAAGGGTTAAGATGGGGAACGTGCATGTCCCAACTTCCCATGATGAGGGTATTCATTATAGATCGCAAACACATACTAATAAAAAACGAAATACACAATAAAAAGAGGGAGAGAGAAAAACTAAGTCCTTTGTACTGGGACAGTAGGTAAGATGACTTGAGGGCACTGCAGAGTGGGCAGACACACCCGTTGCGCTCAAGTGTAATATATAAATCTTTCATTTCACACAAAAGTCTTTTTGCCCATAGCACCAATTAGAAAGTTATTTCAGGTAGATTAAAGTGCCTGCTTAGGGAGACGCAGAGGCCAGAGTTTGATCCTTGGTGTGTCGTGCTGGACCTGCCCCAGGGGAGCAGTGAGATGGACATTGAGACTGGGCATGGGGGTGCATGGCTATAATCCTGGAACTTGGGAGCCTGAAAACAGGATGATCACTAGGAGTCCAATCCATGTAGTAAGACCCTAGAGACCCTGTATAAAATACGAAAAAGAAGGAGGAGGAGGAGGAAGAGGAGGAGGAGGAGGAGAAGAAGAAGAAGAGAAGAAAAAAGAAGAAGAAGAAGAAGAAGAAGAAGAAGAAGAAGAAGAAGAAGAAGAAGAAGAAGAAGAAGAAGAAGAAGAAGAAGAAGAAGAAGAAGATATTTTTCCAAAGTTCCTCTCAGAGTTACGAGCCATTCAGTTCCTCAAAGGCCACTCAGGCATGATCCTGGCAGTAGTGGTTTACTACTTGACCTGGTCAACCCTGGCATTGCCCATACAATGGTGTTTCCACAGATATATAGACTGTAAGAATTGAGGGCTCATGGAGGTTTTCACCCAGGGTTCAAATGAAGGTTTGGGAGGCCAAAGAATGGATGGTTAGTTTGGAATTTTTGCAGGAAGCCTCTAACAGCATGATACACGGAGTTGTGAGAGTGAAAGTGAAGCTTCAGAGGAGGATACAGGAAGTTCAACATACAAAGAATTTAGTGTCTGCCAAGGAAAGTTCCAGGCAAGGAGCAGAGCCTGTGCAAGTGCAGGGCCACATGGGCTACAGCCGGCAAAGTCACAGGGGAAGGACTGCCCAGGTCCTTTGGTGCCCACATCACACTGCCTATGACCTGGCTACAGACATGAATTACACAGCTTAACTCCACCTCACTGAGTTTTAGTCTTCCCTTCTTCTGTGCCTTCCTTGGTATTTTCCTATTCCTTCCTTTTGGAATGGTCATGTATACCCTGTCCGTTATAGTATGTTAAAAGTATATAGCGCCTCATTTTTATTTTTATTTTTTTACTTTTACAGGGGCTCAAAGCTAAGAGTTTGCCTTGAGTCTCATTCATTCTAAGAAGATCTTGGACTTGGATATCTGAGCAAAGTTGGAGTTAGTAAGAGCTTGGGGGCTCTTGGGGGAGCTGGAATGAATATATTCTGCATTGGGAGATGGACATGAACTTTGAAGGCTCAAGGTTATGGTTTGAGCAGGAAGTTTTTCTCCAAAAGCTTGTATGTAGGAGGGGGTTTCATCCCCCAGGAGCTGGTGTGATTGAGCAGTGGTGGAAACATTAGGACTCAGTGCTTAGGGAGCACGTAGGTGCACGCTTCTGATGTGGTCTCTCTCTCTCCCTCCTCCTCCTTTTTTGTCCTTCTCTCCCCTTTCTGGTACCATGAGCAGCTCTGCTCTTCCTCTCTGCCTTGCCCTAGACCAAATAGCACTAGCTCAGTGACCACAGTGTTGACACACTGACTAACACAGATGACTTACTCTGTGGCATTCTCCTTCAAAGTGACGCTCACATGGTACATCTGTCATGTGGTTTATCCCTAGCTATTCATGGGGCTGGGAAAACTAGTGTCCAACCTTCCAAAAGTGGAAGATCTGCCACATATTGAAAGGATGTTCACAAAGTTGACAGCATAAAGCATACCTACATGTCTGGTTATCTAACAGTCCTATAAACCTTCTTCTATACTAAAATTTTAAACAACTACAATCACAAGAACACAATGCCCCTGCATAATTGTCTTAGTTACTTTTCACTCATTGCTGGGACAAATACTCCACACTCAAAATTAAGGAAAGAAAGGTTTATTTAGCTCACAATTTGTGGAGGTTTTAGTCCATCCTTTGCGGGCCCCACGACAAAGGGCAGCAGTTCATGGCAGCAGAGGAGAAGCAACAGCTATGTCGCCCATCACGCTTGGCTCCATCACAAAGATCAGAGCTGCTCCGAACAGGCACAGGTGCAAAGTGGCACGACTTGTGAGACTTCTCCAAGGAAGCAGAGGCAATAGGTGGGTGGGCTTCCTCAACTCCTTTATATACACCTTTTGTGCGGAGTCATTCTGGGGTAGGCCTAGCTTCCTAGGACAGAACCAATCGCGCCCCAGGGCAGGCCCTCCTAGTCCTATAAGGCCGACGCCACTGCACAGAACCGCGATCCAGCCCAGCTTCCAACATCAAGTTGACACAATGTATCATAATGCTATGCAATTGTTCCTTGAATACATGAGAAATGAGCTCACCCTCTCTTCTAAAGGAAGGTAAAGGAGAGCCTCTGCAGTTTTCACACTAAGGTTTTAGCTCGGGTTATCAGACGCTGACCTTCTTGACAGGCTCACAACCCCATGTTGATGCCCTATGGCATCCATATCTACACATACACTGTAAAGTGAGAGGGAAGCAGAAGAAGGGGAAAACCCAATAATTGATATGCATAGATACAGCATGGGATAAAAACCAGTGTCTATGTTCTTGTTTATGTGGCTTTATGCATGCAGAGTCTCTATGACAGCCTTCTTCCACAACCATGACAATTTTTCTTTCCTTCAAAACTGGGATATTAACAGGCTGGGGTTCTTCGCCTGATGAGGCAAGCATTACATTTGTTTATGAAAGAGGACACCCCTTTGTAGTTCTGGTGTGTTATTGCTTTAGTCTTCCACTGAGTTCTCCTACCAGAGATGGTAGTACTTGTGGAGCGACCCAGTGGGATCTCCAGAGTTTCAGAATTACACCTTGTACGAAATATTATAGCCGTCTTTTTTTTTTTTTTTAAACCTGTTTATCTTTCAAAAGAGAATGCAAAATGACATTAAAACAGAAAAAAATACAAATGGTACAGCACGTCACCAAGCAAAATAACATGAATTTCACAGTATTTGGTGCATTGCATAGTGTCATCTTCAGAGTAGTTGTTCATATTACCAGATACCCACATGCAAAATTGGAAGAAGAAAGAAAAAAAATGTAGTAAGTTAAGAGAGAAAAAGGAAAAAGAATTTTAAAAGAATGCATAACTAATTAGGCACTAACTTCTCTTTTCCTTAGACCAGCAGAAATCCATAGTATAATTGTCCACACCATCCTGGTTGCATGCATAATAGATCTCTTTTCCCACTCCCTCTCCCCTCATTCTCCTCATCTCAGTAATTCCTTCCTTTTGAACAGGTATAGATGCTTTTCCCAGTACCTACTGCATCCTTCAGATTTTACTTTATTTTTTTCTTTGTAGTTCTTACACTAAAGAGAAAATATGATGTTTGCACATGCGGGTCTGATTTATTTCACTTATGAGTATGGTCTCTAGTTACGAATAAAAGCCTCAAATCTATCGTTTTCCTTTTCCTTCTTTCTGAGCTACATCGCTGGTCCTTATCCATTTTCTATAGCTAAATAATACTTCATTGTGTAAAAATATTATGTCCTTTTTATCAGTTCCTCAGTTGATGGGCAGTTGGGTTGTTTCCAAGATTTAACTATGACAAATTGTACTGCTGTAAACATAGTGGTTGTACCAGTCTGTATCCCCACCAACAGTGGAGAAGGGTTCCTTTTCCCACAGCCCCTCCAATATTTGTTATTGGTTGACTTCTTGGTGATAGCCATTCTTTATGAGGTATTTCAGAATCTCAGTGCTGTTTCAATTTTCATTTCTTGAATGATCAATGATGTTGGAATTTTTTTTTCTGATATTTACTTGCCATTTGTTTTTCTTCATCTGAGAAGTGCATATTCATCTGCGATGCCCATTTTTGGATAAAGTTTTGCATTTTGGGGGCCTGTTTTTTAATCAGGAAGTCTTCGAGTTTTAGGAGTCTTTTTCAGAGAGATAATCAGCTATAACTTTTTCCCAGTTCATGGGTTCTTTTTACTCTGTGGATGATTTCTTTATCATGTCGTGTTCATCAGAGTCAATCATTCATGCCAATGTTGAAAACTCTACTGCCTGATTTTCCAGGAGTCTGAAGTCCAAAATAGCCTCTTGTCAGTAAGAACAAGCCTTATTTTCATACTCAATAGAAAATCTTCCTGATGGAATGACTTCTCTGTTGGACACTAAAGCTTCTAAATTGGCTGAATCCATGATTTCAAGGATGGAAGGCAAAACTTTTGCAGTGAAGGGTTCAATGTAATGTCTTAACGTGCCACCTGCCTCTGTTCCTTCCTTCTGACTTTGTGCACTTTGCTTATAGAAGTGCATACAGAGCCGTTGACAGATTGCGGTCCTCAGAAAGTATCATAGGATACTTGGCTCTCAAGTTGCTCTTGCCTGCTGATACCATAAATGAAACTGCAGTGAATATTTTAACCATTCTTCGGGCCCAGCCACTTCTTGGTCAGGGAACAGATGCTAGGGCCAGTGGGAATCTGGCATTTTGTAACTCACTGTATACTTCTTATATGTCCTCAATTTAAATTCTCAAAGTCCTTTTCTTCCCCATTAATTAAGTCCTAACTCTGACATGAAAGAGCTGATAAGAGTATGAGTTTGAGTTACCTTAAATTTCGGCAATTCCATCAGGATCAAGTTTGGGCTTTAGCCCTTTATCTGAACAGATATTTTAGCTTGGGACCACATGGTACACCTTTCTTTGATTGTGCTCTGAGTAGAGAATTCAAGCTCTTTAGTGCAGTTAGAAGTAACCAGAAAAAAATTTCATCAATATTATTTGTGTCTCTTCTACTGTGTCTCTTAAACTTCTCTTTCATAGAACACTAATCTCAAGTAACCACAGAACAATATTTAAAATACCCTACTAACACCCAACCTTTAATTGTAGCAGGGTTTGCAAGAGTCTTCTTATCCAAAAGACTACAAAACCAAGACTAGCGCCCATTTCTTTACAAGATCAATTTCTTATTGGTCGAGTTCTTAGTTGCAAACAACAGGTCCCACTTAGTATGTGCAGATGTGTGATATTGACCGTATTAAGTCATTTAGAGAGAGCCAGATAATTAACTATAAAAGCTATTAAACCATGAACAGTGTCCACATGATGCTGCATTTCTGTCCTTGCTGCTGGCACATTGTTGTAATTCACTTGGCCAATACTAACCACCAGACACCTTTACTAGCATGTCTATCACCCTTTTTCAGGAAGATGACTGTCGCTCTACCAGTCTCCCAGCAGACTACTTAATACTTTTTCTTCACCTCATTCCCTTCTAAATATTATTAAAGTATGTCTTGACTTTTCCTCATGATGTTATAACTGTGCCTTAACTTGCCAAAGGTTATATAGCATGTTTACAGTGTGGGAAAATACCTTGATCTATAAAGATGTTCCAAACATGAATCATGTTTACCCCTCATGTGGATGCCTCTAGTTTTTAATTAGAATGAGACTTTTTTTTTTTTTAAATATATTGTTCCATCATCCTGTCAATGCCTGTAAAACTAGGAACAGAATCAGAAGAAGATGTGATTTCCATAGACTATCTAGTTGAATCTGACCCCTATCTTGGAAAGGTGTAGAACTATTCACTCCCATTGCTCATGTGAAGCAAATAAGTCTGAAGGGAATCCAGGGCCTTGCCTGCCGGTATCTAAATTTCTGCTGTGTCATCACTGCATTTTATATGGATCTTTCACATCCATGTTTTTCTTTTCTTTCTTTCTTTTTTTTTTTTTTTTTGTCTTTTTGAGACAGGGTCTCGTTATGCAGTTGAGGCTGGCCTTGAGTTCACTTTTGTAGCCCAGACTGGTCTCAAACTCGCACTGATCCTCCTGCCTCAGCCTCCCGAGTGCTGGGATTACAGGCGTGCGCCACCACGCCCGGCCACATCCATGTTTTTCTAATCTGGAAAGTATAGGAAAATTGTGCTTATAAATTTTATTAATGTTACACATTAGTTCATACCTAGGAGGAGGATTAGAAAGTAATAGAGATAAAGGCAGACTTAAGGTCCCCTTGGAAATTTTATACAGCGCTACAAGGAAACAACAACTTCAGTGGGTGCCTTTCGCTATGCGCTGAGCCTCTATTCCCTTTCTTTTGGTACTAGTATTACAATTCCACTGGGAAGCTTCTCCTTACATCAATCCATGTGGCTGGTGGGGCTCTCTGTCCTTCTGTGCCCTCAGCCATAGACACAGAAGCACTGACCCACCAGAATAGTCTATCCTTCTGCTTTGAGATGGTTCTGCAGTTCAATTCGGTGTACTAAAACACACTCTTTAGTTGGGAACTGTGTTGAGAAACTCCTAAGCTTGAAGTGCAGGATACACACAAAGAATGGCTTAAAACTGTGTGTGCATCCATCCCAACCTTCCTGCCACTTTCTGAAGAATTCTAGAAGTTCTCTTATGTCTTCATGAATGTAATAAACATAACTGGTGAGTGCTACTGCTGAGGGCTATCCAGTGAAAGGCAGGCCTAGGCAGATACTATAGGGTGTCTGCCTTCACTGGGTGGGTCTGGCACTGGGCAATTTCTGCAAAGTCAAAATGACCTTGAAAGTTCAGGAACCAGCTCAGGATAGATACGGAGGCAGCTGTGACAGCACAGTTAAGGACTCCCAGTAGAGAGCTTCCAGACCTGTCTAAGGAAGTGGCAATGATGGTGTGATAAAGTGTGTTCAAGGTGAGGGAGTATTTTGAGGGGAATTCATGGCCTTGGGTCCCTTGCACTAATAACTTTTTTGTAAGGTTTAAACGCACACTGTTTTTAACCACACCTGTACCTGGGGCTCCTGGGGGATCACAGTGAGGGAAGCTGCCTGCAAATAGAATCAATGCAGAGAAAGTCACAGCTGAAAGACTGAGTTTGAATGCTGCTCTGTTTAAATTCCTGAGGCTAATTTAGCGTAACCCAAGAATTTCAACTCTTTAGGCCAGTAAACTTCCTGGCTTGTTTTTGTGTTTCACTTACTTTTCCTTAAATTTCCTACATTTATAACTGAAGGAGCCTTCCCTGAAACAACTTTGCAGACTTTAGCATACTCCAGAACTTTCACAGTGACCTTCGAGTAACTTGGTCAGCCTTTGAGTTGCCACAGAGAAGAGCCTGTAGGTCCCTTAGTCCAGTCCCCTCCACTTGGGATTTTCAGTTCCTCCTACCAGCTCTGAGAAACACAAGTGTGAGGTAAGATGTTCACAGAGCACTGAGAAACACAAGTGTGAGGTAAGATGTTCACAGAGCGCTGATTACATCACATAGCTTATCAGTCAGGGTTAACTAGAGAAGCAGATACAGCACAAGGTGTACAAATGTATAAGAAATTACAAGGTTGGCTTATAGTGGTCATCCAGAGCTGGATAAGGAAGGGTGTAGCAGGTGCCTGCACATTGCAGGATAAAGGACCCAGTCTAACATTTGGAGTTCACTGCAGTGCTCATGTTAGTCCGTGGGGTGGGTATGGGGCGGAATGCTGAAGAATTTACAACAAAGGCTGAAGACTACACCAGAATGCTGAAGAGTCATAGGTAGAAGCCGAGCAGTCTGTGCCAGAAGCCATGAGACCACAGCTAAGCTGAAGGCAAAGATTGGAGCTTTTCTGAAGAACCAGCAATCAGTGCTGAATTTCCCTGTTATCAGGACTAATTGCTGAATGTGTGTGTGTGTGTGTGTGTGTGTGTGTGAGTGTGTGTGTGTGTGTGTGTGTGTGTGTGTGCGCCTTGGCCTAAGTGTGTGTATGGAGGGGCAGGTAGGGAGGGCTCCGTTACCCACACCACCTCCTGGCCCTCCTTCTGCATAGGCTCAGGATGAACATGAAGTAAGGACCCTGGCTCCCTGCTGGATCTTTTGGTCAGCCTTCTACACTTCTCAAGTTGGCACACACACACATGAAGCCATGCCACTTTTTTAGAGTAATAAAATGGAATCAGGATGGTCCACACCTAGCTACATGAACCATTTTGAAGACAGCTCTTATGAAACGAACTATAAAAATCAGTGTTGGGCTGGGGAAATAGCTCAGTGGCATAAGCATCTGCCTGGCAAGATAAGGGCCCTGAACCACATAAACAAACAAACAAACAAACAAACAAACACCAATGCATCTTCACCAAAATAAAATTCATATTCTTTTGTTTGTTTTTAACCTGTAAAAGGTACTCCTATTGGTATAATTTGTGCTCCTACCTGTACAGTGCCTAAAAGTCTCAGAACCAGATTATATGCAGAGCTAGATGTTTGCTTTATCTGTCACATCATGGATTACATCAGTTAAGTTGACTAGGGGAGCAGATAATAATATATTGTATTATACACATATTAATATATTGTGATATACATATAAAATATATTAAGGATTTTCACGGTGGACTTACAATGGCCACCTGCAAAGCCAAGTGTGGAAGAATGTAAAAAGGCCCATCGGTGCCCTGGACAGCCAGAGGGGCCAGTCAAATCTGAAGGCCCGGAGCTCCCTGCAGACTCCCACTCTAGTCTATCAGGATGGCAGCACGCCTGTGCTGGAGGCCTGGAGATAGACTGCTGAAGGCAATGACAGAGGCTGGAGCTCCTCCAGAGAAGGGAGAGTGAGCCTTGCCTCCTCTTTCCCTTTCATCTCATCTAGGCTAGAAGTCTGGTGGTTAGAGCCACCCACACTCGGGTGAGGCTTCCCGCTTCAGTAGATCCATCGTTCAGACACACCCCAAATCACGCTAAGCCAGCCTGCGGGGCTTTCTTAATCAGATTACATCCCACACTTAACTCCCACGTGGACCATCTTGTCATATGAGGCTGTTTCTAATAAATATGTGAAGGGAATCTCAACAGCAGAGGACCAAGGCACACGGTAGAGCTGAATGACAGAAGCCACATAAGAGAAGGTGGCACAGTGCAAGGTTTCACGTACACGTGCAATTCCAGGAAGCGCACAGGCAGCTGCAGTGACAAAAGCAGATCAGTCTGTGGGAATAATACATAAAGACAAGGGCACAGAGAGGGAAGAATTACAAGGAGACTTGAGAAAATTTGGGAGGTGACAGAAATGCTTAACATCTTGATTTCACAAGCACAGGTACATATAAGTGTGCCCATCCGGACCACCAAATTGAATGCTTTACATATGTGAGATTTATTGTATGTAACATCAATCTACCTCAAGAAAGCCATTAAAAAGAATAGCGCCCAGATAAGTAAATGAAGCATGAAACGAGGAGAAAATTGCTCTTGAGGTTCTGCTGAATTGAGAGAAAGCCTGGAAGAAAGCACCCCAAGTCACCCCTCATGCCCAGGAAAGCTCCTTGCAGTCAGACAGTGCTCCCTGGCCTAGACGCCTTAGCGGCCCTGCCTGCTTCCAGTTTCTCTGTACCTGTGCGCCATGGTACCTGCCATTCCTACCAGGGTTAACACTCCTGCGGCCCCCAGAGACAGGGGCATTTACGTTGAGTGTACGCACCGTGGTACCTCATTAACTAATGCCCTACTTGATTTACACTGCTGGCTCCCAACCTTCTCCTCAGAAACTCTAAATTATACCTCAGGGAGCTTCTGGGACTCCAAGGTTCAGAGGTAGCTCATATTTTTTAAAGTGATGAGTCTTTCATGTCAAGATAATTAACAAAATTCCCAAGTAGCTCTTAAACCTGGGGCTGTATCTACTCTTTGTCTGGGCCCTCCACCCCCAACGCTCTGTTCCATCTGTCCCTCGCCATTCTGACAGAAGCGAACATGGGCCATCCCAAGATGATGGCTGCTGTCCCGGGCTCCGGCATTGTGCTGCCCAGGATCATAATCCTGGCCTCTCCTTGCAGTCTTTTTTCTTGCTGCTCCCTGGCAACACCCCCAAATCCATATCTTTTCTTTTGCTTTAAGTTTTTGGCTACAAAACTAATGTCACTCAGTTCCTATGGCCTTCTGCTTCAATCTTTAGAAATGCTACTCTCCATGTTGACCTTGAGCTGCATGCAAACCACTAAGATGACCTACTCGGCAGTACAGTTGCTTACTTGGACCCAGAGCTACTGAGCTGGCACTGGTCTGTGGGAATGGCACATAGGTAACTGCAGAATGCTGGAAGCACGTTGTAAGAGGACGGATGTCAGCTCCAGATGGAGGGCGATAGGTAGAACATAGGGTGTTAGAGGACATTTGTGGACATGGCCTACCTCTCAGACCTACCACCTCCTCTCCTCTATTGTGTAGTGGTTCTGCAAAATGGCATGCAGGCTGGGTATCACCCTTTCTGGATAGACCGTGCTCCTAGAAGCCTGGAGCCCACAGGTCTTAATTATACATGGACGGAACAATTCAAATTTAAGTTAAGCTTTTTAACTGAATGATACTGGCATCTGTGCTTTTCTGAAGAAGGCCAAGGTGGAGATTTTGCTTTACTCTTTTTGTCTATATTCGCATATATTCACATGCATGAGCCTCGTTTGTGGAGATGTCTTTGAAATGTATTCACGGAAGATAATTATAGAGGTCTAACACTTCTGCTCTTCAATTAATGCTATAAAATTAATGGTCCTTCATTTTTACATCCTATGCAAATGATGGTGTCATCTCCAACTGTAAGCCTCTCTCCACACACGCTGAATATGATTAGTGTCCCTTTAAGCTGAATTAGAGCATGCGACCTTCTGGGTATGTCAGGAGTGAAACCTGTGCATGCTATTTCCAAGACTTTATTATGAAATGTTCTTAAGAGGCAGGATTTCAAAGTTGATGCCAAAACACACTTCAGTGGCTGATCTTTTGGGGTTTGTGGCCTTAAGAGAAAGCAGGCTGGAACAGAACAGCTCATACAGCTACTATTTTCACCAAAGGTTTACCAGGCTTCACAATAAGCGCATTTCTGAACAAAGGACAGACAGATTCATGTAAGATAATGAGGCAGATATAATGGAAATGTGCTGGTATTCAAATCTTGTACCCATTAGAATATTCTTTTGCAGATAGCCTCAGGGGAATGTGCGGTCAGCGCGTAGATGAGTAGTTATAGCCTCTTGACAGAAAGTTCTGAAAACTAACAAAAATGGCTGACTCTGTGGCTTAGAAAGGGAAAAATTAAGATATTGGAATTATTTTATTTTGAGGACTGGACATCAGAGGCTTGTGATTGTGGCTCCAGATGACAATGCTGACATCTTGTAGGGTGATGTGCACATATGCATGCCACAAGGTGAATTTTGTACTCTAGGAAGCTCTGAGGAGTTGGAAATTTCGCATAGTCCAAGTGCACTCACTCAGAGTCAATATTCTCAATTGTTTGGAGGGCTTTCACCCAAAGTGGAACACCATCTGGTGTTTGAATCAGAGAAGGGGTGTGCAAGTTAAGCGGACAGGTCCAAGGAAAGTGACAGAAGGGACACGAAGGAAGGCAAACATAAAAGGCCCAAAATTTCTTTCCTTGAGTGGGAAAGAAAAGAATTATAAGCAGATTCACAAGATGGCCAGGAATTAGGTCCTAAATGGTAGTTTTTACAGGGTCTGGCAGATGAGGTACCTTGGATTGATGGGCGTACTCCTGAAGCCAAGCCCAAAGAAAGTGTGCCTGTCCGGCCTTTGTGATCCACTGAATCAAGCAAGACACAGATATTCAGATAATTTTTTCCTCCATGACAAGTAAGAGTTCCTTGGCTATAGGAATACTGACTGTAGGCTGAGAAAACATGGATATCAGAGAGACTGACTTCCACTACAGGTTTGCTTTTGGGGCAATGAAATCTGTATAAAGCAAAGGGCTAACTTTTGCATGCAGACAGTGTTAGATTTTAACAAAATTAAAAAGCCTTTTTGAGTGTGCGGCATTGATCTGTAGAGCCCTGCTGGTGTGTTCTAGGGAGCTGTGGGTGGGCCAGGCAAGATAGCATTCCTGATGCTCTGCTCTGTTAGAAGGAACAGGGAGATAACCCCAGCACATGGTTAGAGATGTGTAGTGTGAACACAGGGTCAAGGTCAGAGATAGCGGCTGTGATCTGCTTATAATGAGCTGGAGAAGAATGCATTCACCAGAAAGAGATCCCTGAATACATTTGGGCTGAAGAAATATATTAGCAAGTCATTAGAGGTGGAGGATGAGAGCCAATAACATTTTCAAGCTAAAAAAAAGTTATGAAATTGCTCTGCATGAGAGATCGTCACTCATAGGGGGAGAAGACAGGTGAAGAGAGGAAGAGGAAGTTGGTATGTGAGAGTAGGGGCTCAAGAAAGACCATGACTTGTGAGGGAAGAGTCCCTTTCCATGGTCCCGCCCCGACCACCAATTCTGAAAGTGACAGAGCTCACAGAATTCAGGATAGGGTGAGTAGAGCTCTGTGACATTCCCAAAGGAGATGAATTTCTTGTCTTCTGGGTGAGGAAGTCAGTATTCCCAACAGGAAGCATGAGGGCCCTGAGAACACTAGCCTGGACAGTCACAGGATGGGCTTGGATGACTAGATTTGGAATCAAGCTTATCCTGTTGTGGCAGGAGTGGAGAGAGGTGCAAAAACCCAGGTTATGTGTGGATATCTTAGAGTACCAGGAATGCCTGAAGATACTCGTAACTTCTGCACTGTGTATGAGAAATGGCATCTAAAATAAAGGGAAAAAAAGAAAAAAAAAGAAAAGAAAAAGAATCACTAGAGAACTCAATATAAGGACTACTAGCAGATACAAAGACATTAGTTAAACAAAAAGCATGTATAATTTTCTATTTGGTAAAGCTGAGCTTTAACCAGGTAACTATATGGCACCTACCAGGGCATTATGAAATAAGCAATTCCATCCATGCCCACTCCATCAGAGGAAGGGTTTATGTATGGTATTAGGAACCATTTTGAGGGGCCCGGCAGGATGGCTCAGTGGTCTAAAGCGCCTGTTTAAGAAAGCTTAGGCGGCTGCAGGGACCACGGTTCGATCCCCGGCACCACATGCTGCGCCAGCCCTGCCCTCAAGGCAGGCTGAGCTGGCCATAAAAATAAATAAATAAACAAAAGTTCTGAAACAAGAAAATAAATAAAAAAGAACCATTCTGAAGAAGAAGCAGCAGGAGGAGAAGGAGGGGTCAGGGAGAAGCAGAAGGAGAAGGAGAAGCACCGGGTAGGTGGGTCAGGGAGTGGAAGAAGAAATCACCACACAGGACACTTTAAACCGTGCATTCTCACTGAAGACAAATAATGTTTTCCCTAAGCGGTTGGTTTACCAACAACTAAATGTCATAATACTCTTGATTGGACTTTGTTTCACATAACCAGCTCTAATTTTTTTTTTTTTTTGAAGTGATGGAAATCTGAGTGGAGATGAAAGTGAGAGCAAGAAATTATTAATTTTGCTAGGCATGGGAATGACATTATGATTATGCAAGGAAGTGTTTATATTTTTAGAGGTGCATAATGAAGTACTTATATCTAAGAGACAGGGGGTAAAGTGACACTGTATCCGGAATGTATTTTGAAATGCTTTAGCCAAAGAAAAAAGGAGTGGCTAGATTAGGCAAGCAGCTAAGAATCATAATAATTGTGGTTTGTGGTACTGTTTTCTCCACTTCCTTTATAGCTCAAGTTTTCATTACAAAATTTAAAAGATATTTCAATCAGAATAAAGCTGACCCATACAACGTCCAATGTCTGAAATAACCGGAGGAAGTCAGTGCTCACCTCCTCTTACTCTTTAGCCAGTGTCTGTCGAGCACAGCTGCGTCACCCATCCTCATATGACGAAGAGGAGCATTTGCAAGGTGATAGGTTTGTATACTGAAGTCCCAGTCTCCAGTACTGTAGAATGTGACTGTATCTGCAAACCTATCTTTAAAGAGACAATTAAGGGAAAATTAGGTTATTTTAGGGTGCTAATCTTGTGGCTGTTGGATACCGGATTTCCAAAGAGGGGATAAAGTTAACTGGAGGGTGTTAAGGTGGGCCCTAACCCAATGTGACAGGTGTCCTTAGGGGGAGACACAGGGCACATGAGCTCCAGTCAGGAGAGAACAACAGGGTGGCCACTGCAGGCCAAGGTAGGGGCCTCAGAGGAAGCCAGCTGGGCCTCCAGACCCCAGAGCTACGGAAAGCAAATGCCTCCAGTCTGTGGGGTTTTGCTAGTAGCCCAGGAGGAAGTGACCTGACCTGATGCTGGCTTTGCCTTGGCCACACTGCTTGAATAATTCCAAGCTCTTCTTTTCCCCTGTGAGCGTCTCGATCCACCTTGAGAGTCCACCTCCCCCTGCCTCGCTGTCCTCCTGCCCCTGCTGCAGTGTCCTCCCAAGCCTCCTTCACAGCTGAGCTTACCTCTTTGGAGGCCACTCTGATCTTTTCAGTCCCCTTGATCTTCCCCCTGTTCTCTGGGGACACAAAACACAGCTCCTGTGAAAAGAGCAGACATTTAAAAATTAATAAAAATAAATACTTGAAGAATTACAGTATCGTAGCCTATACTTGTATGTATCATCCATTCTGAAGGAAAAATATCTCCCCCAAATTTAAATAATTATACACTTGTTATATCTTAGAAGAAGATCTTATTTCTGGTTCACAGATGAAACGTGGCAATTATAACTCTGGAGACAAGATTGTTAAAAGTTTGGGCTTTCATGTGAAAGAAATATGGAAAAATTATAATTACTTATTAATTCCCTCCAAATGAGGTGATCTGCCCTTTGAAAATATCATGGCAGCCATTTTTTTTCAAAAGGAGAAGCTCGGAAATCACACACGGGTGCCTTGGTCTTGGTGCGGCTAAACTGTGCAGTGTCTGTGTTTTCTGTAGGAATGCGGAACCGAAGCCACAACAATGGGTAGTATCATTGTCCGATGAAAAATGATCATTAACTTTGCTCACCAGGAAGGCATCGAATCACCCTCATTGTACACATTCTGAGAAAAGTCGTGTGAGGCTATTTCAAGGGATCTTCTACTCAATTCAAATGGGCGTTAAGAATCATCAGTGACAATGGCCTCATCAAGTCTGGTGTCAGCAAGCTGAACGAATAGGACCACCAAGGAGAGAAGATGGTTCAGCATCTCTCAGAAGCATAGGAAAGCGAGTCCGAGAGTTCAGAGGATGAGGAATCCTTCTCAGCATCAAGTACCTTTCCCAGGGGTCTTCTCTGATCTCAGGCACAACATCATCTTTGTCACATTCCTCTGTCCACCCGCTCAAAGTGAATCACTAATTAAGCCTTCATTAACCACTTGCAACTTAAAATGATGCACAGCAATACTAAAAGGTGCATTTATTAGATAGTTCATTGAAATGCAAGAACTTCACAATATTTTTTCAAAGATCCTTGCCACGGTAGTGTAAGTTGCATTTCAGAACTGCTTCATCTAAAATCCTCCTTGCTATAATTTAAATTTTTTCTAGAATTTTTTATGGTACTGCTCTTCAGTGATTATTACTTTGCCCTGCCTCTGACCACTCCTGGTTCTTTATTTTTCTTTTTTCCTGTCTCTCTATACCTCACCTGTCTAAGTACAAACAACAATCTGGAATAGACACATATCTCAAGACCCCGCCTTTAAACACAGCCATGTAAAAACAAAAGAGAACAGAGAATAGATTTATTATTTCAGCGAGCAAGCATCAGTTAAGAAAATAAAAAGAAAGTGGGTCTATTTTTAACCTACCAGGACGAAGTGAGCAGTTGATTCTCACTTCTCATGCTCTTCCCTGCAGTTTTTGAGGACCAGGGCGGTGCCACCACAGCACCCTGACTGCGTCTCTCCCAGGGTTTGTGTCTAGGTGTCCCCAAAAGCCTCGAGTAGTCATGGAGTGGCTTCTAGCGTTTGTGATTAGTTCATGATCCCGTGCTGGGATCATGGGTGTGAGCGCTGCACCTGCCCTTGGGTGTGTAAACCCCATTACAATATAAAGAGCAGAAAGAGGCTTGCCAGCTTTGCTTTTTTGCTGTTTTCTGCTACTATGAATAGCTTCCCCTTTTCCATGTGCCACTTTGCCTTGGAGCTAGCCAAATACAGACTGAAACCTCCACTGACTGTGAGCTAAATAAGGCTTTCCTTCCTTAATTTTGGGTGTCGGGTATTTTGTCCCAGAAATAAGAGAAAGGTCACAGAGGCAACCCCTGGCTCTCCTTGGAGCTCACGGTTTGTCTTATTGGGCACTGGTAGATCACTATTATGAAAGGAAATACAGTATTTGTACCCCCCACCCTCATAAAGCTGCTTGTGGCTACGGAGATTTGAATTGTCACCACCCTCCCCTAAGTAAACTGTGTACACTGCAGTCTCATGGACTGGAAACCCCAGACAGGTGTGTGAGCCCTCACCCGCTCTGCCAGTCCTATAGCTGTCCCCAGGTATCTGGCTGGCACCTTGACTTACTGTCATCTGTAGCTGGCAGGACTGTCTGCTACTTGTGTCATGAATAAAAGCCTTCTTTTCCCTCCACAGGCTGTCATCACAGACCAGTTTTTGCCCATTGCCCTTATTACCCTGTCCAAGTGTGCAGTGAAGCCCTGGGAAGGGAATCTCTGCAGGGAAAGCTCCTGCTCTGAGTTCTGGGGAGCCCCACAAGCTCTGCAGCAGGCCTTTGCTCTGTGGGCAGTACGGGTGACAGAGAGTGTAGCGGATGTTCCTCTGGCTGCTCTCCTGAATCCCTGCCTGCTGCATCAACAGTGCCCCTGCCTGGAATAGGCTACCCGCAGACTGCGAGAGACCAAATTTATTTTTATTTTAATTATTTTATTTTATTTTATTTTATTTTTATTTTATTTTATTTTTGAGACAGGGTCTTGTTGTGCAGTTCAGGCTGATCTTGAGCTTACTTTTGTAGCCCAGGCTGGTCTCAAACTCGCACCAATCCTTCTGCCTCAGCCTCCCAAGTGCTGAGATTACAGGCGTGAGCTACCATGCCCGGCTGAGAGAGCAAATTCAAACAGATTTTTTAAAATTATTATTCTTGTTTCAGAACCTTTGTTTGTTTATTCACTCATTTTTATGGCCAGCTCAGCCAGCCCCGAGGGCAGGGCTGGTGCAGCACGTGGTGCCGGGGATCCAACCACAGTCCCTGAAGCTGCCCAAGCTACCCCAAGCAGGCGCTTTAGACCACTGAGCCATTCCACAGGGCCCCTGAGAGAGCAAATTAAAAAAAAAAAAAAAATACTGGGGATTTGATTGAACCCAGGGCTTCTGACCTGAGCCGCATCTCCAGCCCCTTTTTAATTTTTTCAATTTAATTTTGCCAGTGTCTTATTCAGCTGCTAAGTTTCCTGAGCTGAGCCCAGCTTTGTGATCCTCCTGCTTCATCCTTCCAGAGTGCTGGGATTCCCAGAAGTGCATTACCGTTTTCCTGAGCAACCACAGAGAGACACAGAATGTTGGAATTCACAGGAAAAAAAAAAAAAAAAAGAAAAGAAAAAAGAAACACCACCTTGCAAATGGCAAAAACAGACAGACAATGTGATGCATCCTCTGCCGAGTGACGGCTTGTGAAAAATATCGACTCTATTGGACTTCTCTCCTTGCCTTTGCTCATCAAGGTAGCAAATTTTAAACTAAAAGGGGAAATCTCAGCCGAGCTGGAGAGGGATGAGAAGAGCAGAGAAATCAGTGAAAAACGAATAAGTGTTTCTCACTCCTTTTGTCTTCACCAAGTGGGACATCCTCTTGTTCACATGAACAAGGTCTTCACTGGGCACTAACAGGGCCAGCGTGAGACACTGTCTTTTTGTTCTTCTTTTCCTCTACTTCAAGCATCTCTTTCTTCCTAGTAGTAGACTAAGTACATAGAGGTCCTGGGTAACAGAAAGTGCCCAAAGACACACAAGGTGGAGAGTGCTGCCAAGAGGGTGGCATGGTAGAGGCGAGGACCTGAAATAACCCACTGAGGGGGCAGAGACCGTCCTGGAGATCATCTGTGGGAAGCCTCATCTCCATATGCGCTGCTGATGCCAGTTATGGGAACAGGACGGACATATCCAACACACTGGCTGCTGATGCTCATTCGTTCCTCACTTCCATTCACAGAGCTTCCTGGCAGGCAGCCACCGTGCCATATGCTTTGGGGAAGTGGGAATGCTGAATGGTGTGGCCACGGGGAACTGGGTCTTATTGCTTTGTGAGATTCCGGGTGGCAGAACTGTTCTAAAGAAGAACATGTCCCCACAGGTGTGCTATAGGAGTCTTAGAGTAGGAATCTTAGAATAAGATGGGACTTCAGAGAGGGCCTCCTCTAAACTCTTAATTATACAATGCAGGAATGGAGGCCCAGAGAGGAGAAGCAATGCTCCCGGAAGTCGCACAAGTGGTTAGCACTCAGCTCGAGCGCGGGAATTGCGATCTGGGACTCCTGATTCTCATTTCCTGTGGGCTGACTCGCCACATTTGAGCCTCAGGCTCCAACTTTCATCCTGTGGCTTTAAAGTTAACCCCACTGCTGCCGATGCCTCCTGTACTTTTAGTCACTAAACAGTCACACATCTTTTTAGACTCTAACACCCAACATTAATAGCACAATATAAAGAAAGAAAAAAAAAAGGTGGAATCAACATAAATCTCATCTGTTCAAAGACAGCCAGTGAAACTCTTGGAGGCCTAGTTCCCTGATGGGGCCGTCACTGGGGATAGCCACTAGCACCATCATCATCTAGCTCAAAGGGCCACCAAGATGAAGCGACATGAGTAGGGCCCAAGCAGACCAGCTGCTTTGTGGGAGCCACACGCATGGGAAAAATGTTCTCTAAAATCCCAGAGCAAAGGTCTGGTGAGATAGCTCAGTGGATTGAGTGCCTGCTTTGGCAAGAACAGGGACCTAGGTTCGATTCCCAGTCTCGAATGCCATGCTGGCCCCACCCCTGGGGTGTGCTGACCTGGCGACTGAGTCTCGTCATGGTGGTGCACACCTGTAATCTCAGTTCTGGGGAGGCTGGAAACAGGAGGAGCACTATGAGTCCAAGCTGTGCAGTGAGATCTTGTACTCATAATTTTAAAAATGTTGCTAAAATTCCAGAGCAAATGGGAAGGAGTCAGTCAGTGGAGCCTAAGTGCAGGGTCCTTAAGGTGCAAGAAATCTCGTCCACAAAGGTCCCTGTGCTGTCACAGCCTGAGCAACTGAAGCACATGACCTGGGGCACTGGCATGCAGATACGTGTACCACAGCCATTGTGTAGCTGGATGATTCCTTGAACCCACTGGGGGAAATTGGTCTCTAAAGTGGAAACTCAAGAGGGGAATTTTATGTTAGCTTGATGTGTGGGTTCCTGGAAAAATGAAAAGTTATGAAAAGAGTTTTTTAAAAAACTGGTTTGAAAAGAACTAATGTTGATATCTGAGAAGAGAGATTCAGTTCCTGGCCTTGTCTTTAACTGCTAGGTGAGTCTAGGGATGTCACCTAACCACTCTGTTTCCTCAACTATTAAATGAAGATAAAATATATGCCATTTGGGGTGAACGAGACAATTAGCATAGAGAACATTTTTTTAAAAGAAGTCTGTAAGTTTGTTCATTCTAACGGTGAATTAAGGATATTATTAAAACTTTTGGGACTTAGCCATGTTTCAGAATTGACTTTTAAAAATTATTTCTCACATAATGAGGTAGGAATTAAAAAGAAAGGCATAGGGGCTGGGGATATGGCTCAGCAGTATGGCAGACGCATAACATGTGTAAGGCTCTGGGTTGGATGCACAGAACCAAAAAAAAAAGGAAGGAAGAAAGAGGAAAGGAAAGAAAAGGGAAGGGAAGGACAGAAGGATGGAGTTGCTGGCTAGTTCCGGCAGCTGATGCTCAGCTGAGCTTTTTCTAACCCAGGACTGTGCCCTAGAGCACCATGTGGCATCACAGACGGCCCTGTCTGGCCTCCTGCCTTGCACCTGGCTCCTGCCGGAGATGCAGTCCAGGAATAGGGTGCAGCAAGTAGAATATGGGGAAGGGATCAGTTCCAGGGGCAGGCTGTGGAGCTTCTAGGCTAGCACACCCCCACCGTTCTTCCTTTCCCAAACCTTACAGAACAGACTTAGAATCTTCACAGCTTCCAAAGGATAAAGAAGAAGGGAAGAAGTCCTGACAGGGTGGCAGCTCCCTTGGAACCCAGACAGCATGCGATCTTTCTGCTCCCTGTCCTGGAATAGGCTCCCTTGCCTCAGACAGAGGCCGGCAGCCTCGCTGCTCCTGTCTGGGGGAAGCATGACCAAAGGCCAGCACACTCCAAGACAGACACACACACATGCATGCACACACTTGCACACACATGCACATAGACACGCACACATGGCCGAGGTCCTCCTGATTTTGCTGAGCCCATGTACCCTGAGTTCTAAGGCTCCCTGTTCAAGCCAGCAAAGATGCAAGCTCCACTTTCACTGCCTCTCTTAAGAGCAATTTTCATTTTGGAGCTGGCCTCATAAAGAGGGTCACCTCACCAACATCAGAACAAACTCATTTCTCCATTGGAATTATTTTGTAAGTTGCACCCTTGGTGACCTAATCACTCAGAGACTCAAAGGCAGGAAGAAAAGGCAAGTAATTAAAACATATAAAGCTGAAGAGGCAATTACTGTCATACACCATGATCAATAAAACAACAATTTAAAAAGGCAGCTCCTCATCACACCGTGAGGCTAGCCTTTAGAATCTCTGTTCCATGTAGGGCAGGCAATAGTTCCTTAGGCAAGTCCTACAGAGACCTCCCACCTCCCACAGATTCTACCTCCTGGCAGAAGGAATTTGGGAACATGCAAGAAGACCCTGAACTTGTCCCAAATGTTTCACAGCTGCTGAGATAAGTTTAATTTAGATAAGATGCTCAGATTTCTCTCTTCCAAGTACAGGTAAACATGGGTTCACAAGACTTATACACTCCCAAGGAAATGTGCCCATTGTTATTGGCAAAAAATAATTTGGGAAAATTATTGTATTTACTAATGTAGTCAGGATTAATGATACATAAGATACGGTTTCTCTCTGCAGGCCCAGGTGAAGGGGACCAGCGGTAGCCTATCCACAACTGCTGAGGATGAGGCCCTGATGCAGCTCAAAAGAGAGGTACTCATATCCAAATGAGGAAGATGGTAGTCACCACTCACTGTAGCCTCTGTGTGTGTGTGTGTGTGTTAATGGAGATCAAACTCAGGACCTTCTGCTGGCCAGGCAGGCTCTTGTGCCACTGAGCTATATCCCCAGCCCACCACAGAAGTATGCCATTGAAATGTAATTGCTGAAGTAACAGTGTCAGAAAGTGGGACTGTGAGAAATTATTGGTCTACCAGAGCTCCTCTCTCACAGTGAGTTTAGTGTTTTACCGAAAGACTCTTGGGAGTCGGTTTTCTCTCTACTGCCATGGAAGGTGCTCCTCCCTGGCCCGAGAGGCAACAGGCAAAGTGACATTTTGGGAGTGGAGACCATGCCCTCAGGAGATGCCAAACCTGCTACTGTCTTCATACTGGACTTCTCAGCAGACAGAACTATAAGCCAAAGTATTTCTGGTCATTATAAATTATCTAGCCTGTGATATTAGGTCATAATAGCACACATGGACCAAGGCAGTCACACAATGAGAATCCTAAATCTATCTAACTTGGAAACAAATTTTGTCCTTTAGAGCACAATTCAGATATTAGAAATGAATTCCTCGGTGCAGACAACTAGAATGCTTCAAATCTTCCTGTGGTCCGCTGTAGACATGGAGGACCACTTTCCTCCAATAGCTCCTTAGTGGCATCTTACATTGCACCAAGTACTTTACAAATAAAGTGAATGCCCAGCCTAAGTGTGCCTGCTGCAGCCTTTGTCATTACACAAGTGGCACCTATGCTGGTTGGGGTGGGGAAGAGGTTCAAGTGGACACAAAAGACCTGACTCTTGTCTTTCAAGTGCCAGGACTCTACCAGGATGGGCAAGATAAACATAAGAGCGACCAAGCGTGTGCCCAGTGGAGTAAGCACTATCCCCAACCTCACCTCCCATCGGGTGGTGATCCAGGACACTTAGGACTTAGTAAAATCACCAGCATTTCTGCAGATTCTCAGCCCAAGCTTGTTGCGTTTAAGACAGAGGTTAGAAGAAAAACAAAAGTAAGTAATGAAGTACACATGATGTCTAGCTGTGAGACAAAACAAAATGGTCAACGACTGTTGGTAGCTTCAGTGAGGTTAATTTGGCAGTGGATGAAGAAGAAGGGTTGGAAATGGCACCACTTCATGGAACTAAGGCACAGGGACAGAAATGGAAGAATTCATGACGGCGGAAGGGCTAACACAAACATGGCTTGCACAGATGGCCTCCAAGCCAGGGGTCTCCAGTTTTAGACATGTCCTATTTCTGGACACCATGTGAGAGGGTGGATGGTCTCTCAGCTGGCTCCTGTGAGAGGTCACCTTGCTTCCTCTCTCCACAAGTGTATCAGCCTAAGGGGAGGAAGTGAGGTGGAACCCTGAGGGCGAAAGCTGAAGTCTGGACTCTTCTGAGCTGTAGTGGGGAGGACAGTGCTGTCTGGTGCAGAACTGGAAGTGGCTGGAGGAGGCAGAGTGGCTTCAGGGAAGGCCAGGAGTGACACCCAGGAAAGGCCGCCCCGTGAGAGGGCTTGTTTTCCACAGGTGTGGTGACATTCCTGTATAGGATGTGTACAGCTGGCCTCAGCCGAAGGCCAGAGGCTCAGACCTGTGCTGTAGCAGGCTGTTTTTATCACTGAAAGCTTTACGTTCTTCATCACCGCCTTAGACCTTTAAGCAGAAACAAGCAGAGGAATATTAACAATGATGTGTATTTAGAATAAAACAGGAGCCTAACTTAAGGAGTTATCTAATTGCTTCTCTGTGTCATTCCCTCCAGTCACCTCAGACATCTACAGCATTTGAAGCCCTTTCTGTTTTTCTTGAGTTTACTCTCCCTGTAGGAAAGGTCCTGGGTGTGGGTGGGGCTTCCACTAGCCAGATAAGCTTTTGCACAGTGAGCTCACCAAATACTAACCAGAGAGAATCAAATGAAAATTCCCAGGGCCTGGGAGGGACGCCTGATGGCAGCAGGAAGACACATTTTCTACAATTCAAATGAGACCATTTTCTAGCCAGCTCACGCTCCAGAATTGTGCAACGATTTCTGATTTTAAGATGCCTAAACCTATGACTAAAATGAAATGGGCCAAATCTCCTCCTAACAAATCTCAGGGGGTGATTCTATTCTTTAATAGTTCTTCCCGTTGCTTACATTGAGTATTTGCTTGAAGGGAAGTGGGGCTTGGGAAACATCTGGTTCCACCAGTTTTTGGAAGCAATTTAATGCAATTTGTTGGTAATAGGATTTAATCTGTACTGAACCTGAATGTCTGTGTTATTTCAATGGATTTAATGAAGTTTTGTTTGTTGTCGAGATATACGCAGCCTTGTCCCTCATCCTGTCTTCTGTGGACCCCAGGTGGGAGTTATCAGGAAGGCTAATAATAACAGTATGCTTTATAAGGAGACATTACTTTGTCAGGGAGTTCAAATATGATCTCATTAATATCTTACCTTGGGGAAAGCTGAAGGGAGAGGAGAAAACTGTTCTAAAAAAAACACATATGCAAAAGCAGCCCGAACCAGCGGTGTAAGGACCAGCCTCAGTGGTGCCTGGCCTATTGGTAGGTTTCCAAAGAGGGGCCCTCGGTGACTCACAGCTCTTAGTGTTCACGCTCTGTGGGTTTCTCCTGGGAATGGACAATGCCTGTGATTTGCTGTTTGCCAGTGCAATATGGCAAAGGGACACTGTTGTAGGCAGCTGAATTAGATAGAAATATTGTAGGCAGTCAGACAGGGCCAGACCCTCAAGGACAACATAGAAGACAAGGTGACTCTACAACCACTCCTTCACTGTGGGCCAGGTCTCAAGACAAGAGTAAACCAAAACAACCACACACTTCCTTAAAGGTGGGCATCAGGGACTGATATGCTAAATAAGTGTCAATCACCTTGATAGAGCCTGGAAAGAGTCACCAGCCCAAGCCCAATAGGAAGAGACCTCGCTCTGTATTGCCTGCTTGCTACGTGACTTGCTTTCCCATTGGATCCCAATGTTAATCAATTTTTCCTGAGCAATGGTGCTTATAATCTCATTGGTTGACCATAGTCTTTGTCCCACCTCACATAAGCGAGTTCCCATGTCTTCTCTATAAAAGTCCTTGGAAGAGACAGCTTCCAGGGGACACACACTTGGGATCCCCCTCCTGTCTGTCTCTCAGATAGCTTTTTTTCTCTCAATAAATCTATTCCACTCATTACCTCTGTTTGTTCCTAAAATTCATTCTTCGGTTTTAGAGAACACGAATTCATCCCAGGTACTTTTCAGGTTGGGGATCAGTTTCCCTTATATCATTTGGAGATTCCCTCTTGGAGGTCATCCACACCAGATCAGTGTTTTCTTCCTGCATCAACGTTGCTTGGCTTCTTAAGCTTGCACATAGGGCTCGCTCCTTTTTCCTGGATCCCTTGGAGCCTTCACTTGTGGGACACTCCGTCGCAGCCCCCAGCCATCACATGGTGAGAAGTGCAAGTCACATGGAGAGGACACACACAGATGGCCCAGTGGGCGGCTCACACTGCACTCCCAGTGGACAGCCAGCACCAGTGGTCAACCTTGTCCATGAGTTTTCAGCTCCCTGGAGCCTTCAGGTGCCCCCAGCCTACCAGCCGTTGGCCCACAACAGGATAAGATGGCCTCCACAAGTGCTGCTTAGCAAGCCATGTAGCTATTGGGCCAATCAACAAATTATTTTAAGCCTCTAGGCCTTAGGAGGGTAAATTATATGGTCACAGCTCAGCAGAACACCACTCTCAATGTTTAGGCGGATGCTTTTCATGGAAGCATAATCTAGTCTACTTGTGACAACCCTTGGAGACAGAGAAAAGAAAGACCCTAAAGCAAGCGTTCTTTGTTGACTATCAGAGAGGTAGGTGATCAGTGTCCTTTCTCTTAGTGCCAGGCCTTCCCCAGTAGTTTCAGAAAAGGTAACTCTCCTATCCATGGAAAAGGAACATGGTAGTGGGTGTAGCAGGGTGGGAGTGAAATATGAAGCAACTTCCTGAGGTAAAACACTAGTTGGCCTTATTTTAGGTGAGAGATTGGGAACTCAAATGCCCACAAGGGCTAAAAGGCCAAGTGCTAAAATGACAAGGGTGGGAGACCCTAGAGGGGATGCAGATGGAGTGAATCAGCCCAAGGCAGTCATTGTGGCCAGGACTGCCTGGTATTTTTTTTTTTTTCTTGTTTCAGAACTTTTGTTTGTTTATTTATTTATTTTTATGGCCGTCTCAGCCTGCCCTGAGGGCAGGGCTAGCACAGCATGTGGTGCCGGGGATCAAACTGCGGTCCCTGCAGCCACCCAAGCTTTCTTAAGCAGGAGCTTTAGATCACTGAGCCATCCTGCCAGACCCTGCCCCATCTTTTATTTTATTTTATTTTATTTTATTTTTTTCTGCCCCATCTTTTAATGTTTAAGGTGAACCTAGAAATCCATTCCCTAAATATGAAATTTTGACAATGAGTTGAAAATATGTCTAAATTCTGTGAAAATGCAACATACCTGGCAGACTAATGGGTGCTATGATAGAAAGCAGGATGAGGATAAAGCCCTAGCCAGGTTCTTCTTAATCCCTAGAACCTTCTAAAGTGAATAATAGTGCTACTATTATCTATACTGTGTGTATTAGTCAGTATTCTGTTACTGTAACAGAATCCCTGTGGTTGGGTTACATGTAAAAAGACGTTTATGTTGTTCATAGCTTTGGAAGCTGGAAGTCTGAGCCGCATAACACCAGATCACATCCTGGTAGACAGCACTGTGGTGGAAGTATGTGTGAGATGAAGAGACAGCAGACAATTCAGGAACCAGAGAGATGAAAAGGGCCAGCATTTCTTGAGACAAGGCCTCATTAAGTTGCCCAGATGGCCTTCAAATTGTAGTTCTTTTGCTTTAGTTCCCAAGTAGCTGAGATTACAGGTAGGTGCTTATGTAATTGGCCAGTCTTATTCTTTTCTGATTTTAGTTGTCCCCCAAAAGCCTCATGCAGTCATGGGGCGGGAGTTCTAGACTTTGTGATTAACTCATGATCCACTGGGATTATGGACATGGGTGTTGCTGGGATTATGGGTGTGAATGTTGCTGGGATTAGGGGTGTGAGTACTGCACCCAGCCTAGGGTGGGTAGGCTGAATGCAACATAAGGGAGACAGACTTGCTCTCTGTAGCCATTGTTGCTACTACTCCTCCCTTTGCTCTCTCCTCTTTGCTGCCACCATGAAAGGTTGCTCTCTGACGTGTGCTGTTCTGCCTTAGAGCCAGCTGAGTATGGACTGAAAACACCACTCACTAAGAGCTAAATAAACCTTTCCTTCCTTCATTTTGGGTGTCAGTTATTTTATCCTAACAAGGAGAGAAGAGTAACTGAGATATCAGAATAACTCATTTATGGTCACATGAGAAGTATATCAATTCCTTCCAACAACAATGACCCCAGTGACCTTCCATTGAACTCCACCTCTAAGGATCCTACCACTTCTTACATCAGCACACAGAAATCAAGATCAAATGCATGAAACTTCAGGGAACATGCTAGAACTATGACAGAGCCATAGCACAGTGTATTATAGTTTACAGAATACTTTCATGTCTATATCTGACTTAACTTCTCCAGGACAGGAAACTGACCAGGCATCTTTTGAAAATCCTTCATTTGATATATATTTGGGAGGATGTTTCCAGGTGGAAATTGAGACCCCAAAGTTGATTCAAACTAGAGTTATAGAAACAATTCTGAGCAGCTTAGAGCTGTAGAGGAGAAGAGTTGAAAAAAGGAAGAAACTGCCTTGAGGACTCGCTGAAATTCCTTGGGTCTCATGTGCCTTGGTCAGGTCTGACAGCTATGACTTTCTTCAGAAAAGGAAGATGAAGTGCACTGCTAAAATTTTGTAAATGGCAAAGTTTGTAAATCTCTGTGTAACAATGAGCAATTTTTTTTCACATTCTATAGGGATTTAAAGTTTAGAATATCAACACTTGATGGAAAATACCTGTTTCATGTTATGTCTAAAGTGTTTGATATTCAGAAAGACAGTGATGTTAACCTCAAGTGCCTATGTTATAGGGAACAATATCATTAAGCTTCTCTTCTGGAGGGTTAACAACTTAAGTTTGTAGACCAAATGTTTAGAGAAAAAGAAGGGCTACAAGGATTGCCAATATTTTGGGTCTAGCCCTTCAAGGTCTGTAAGGACCCAGGACATAAAAGAACTTGTACTGTAATGACCTATAACTCAGTGGAGTCCCAAATTTCCTGTTCAAGGAGATTATGGGGCCATAGAGGAAAGTGATCAATGATATATAGTGTGCCTAAGGAGAGTCACCTACAGAGACAACATTCTCTCAGGCTTTCACAGAGAGCAAACTAGTCAAACAATGGCCATGACTCATCTAGATGACTGACACTGACAAAAGTTCTACAAAACTCTGTACCTAGTTTCAAGGTAAATCCTGAGGGTACCTGACTGACTTTATCAGATACAAAAGTTACATTTTTTCTTTGTAATATAGGTCTTACCTTATCTTTATCTTAACCATCCAGCAGAAAAGTCTAACCATGAAGTGTAAAAAGGAAAACCATATTAACATGCTAAGCTATAAAAGGCTGAAGTCAACAGCTTCTGATAATGCCAGATGAGCTGATAATCCACTACTGTTATACACTATTGGATTATATATACAGCTAATTTCTCTGTGTGCAATGAAAAGAAAGATCTGTACTAATGATGTTTAGATAAGAAATCATGTCTGCATCTTGTAGTCTGAACAACTATGAAGAAGACAACAATATGCAATGTATTATTGTAAAAAAATAAATAAAATAATTTTTTTTTTAAAGTAAGACAAGATATTGTCTTTAAGTTTGGCTGAGGGTGGAGTCGTGAAAGATGACCCTATTTCTTGTAACGGTTCCTGAATCTGAATAGCTAGGCCTCAGGCTTGGTGCGGTCAAGGCAACTTACAGAGAGAGGAGAGCGCAGGAGGCACAGGAGGGGACTCCAGTGCAGTTCCTAGCAGCTCTCTCCCGCTCCTCTCCAGGGTGAAGCAGGAGGGTGAACACACTGCCCATGGTGAACATGTCTGTGTAGTCAGAAGGAAAAAGACTTCTCTTATCCAACAAAGTCCTGAGCTCTAACCCAGAAGATTCCAAACAGGGAGACTGTATTCCTAAGGGGACCTATGGGATAAGCACTGACCTTCTAATTTCTAAAACCTCGGGGAGAGTTTTTACCTGGTCCCTGATGTCTTATGGCATCATGGCCCCTAGGAGGGGAGGCCCCTCCCCTTGGCTCACATAGGCCCTCACTGGACACAGTGTTACAAATGAAAGGGAAAGCAAACAGATTATAATGCCTAAGTAGAAATAGAGGCTTCAAGGTTGTGTGACTTATTTTTTCTTTCACAGTGTGTATTTTTCTTTGTTCTTTTTTTTTTTTTTTTTTTTTTGAGACAGAGTTTTGCTATGCAGTTTAGGCTGGCCTTGAGTTCACTTTTGTAGCCCAGGCTGGTCTTGAACTCACATTGATCCTCCTGCCTCAGCCTCCCAAGTGCTGCGATTACAGGCGTGCACCACCACACCCGGCTCATGGTGTGTATTTTTCTTACAAGAAAGGAAGGAGCGCACAAGCGCACTTCACCTCAGACTGTCCACTTACCGACTATCCCAGCTTCTCTACCATCTGTTGTCCCTTGGCTTTGACATGAATGGGCAACAGTGGGACTTCTGAGAGGGACTTCCAATCTTGGGATGCTCAGAGCTTTGCACGCACAGCCACCCCCGACAGACCTGAGGGGGCCATGAAGCCATGGCCTAGGCCTTTCCTTAGTTTCTCATTCTGCTGCTGGTTTCCAGGATCAAATCAGATGAAGAAGAGACCTGGCCCTCCTGGCTGTGAGACCCGCCCAGCTCCCAGCAGCACTTGCGGCAAGGGAACCTCAGATTTATAATTATGCCAAGGGCTAGGCACTGCCAGCTCAACTTCTTATGTAAACCTCGCTTTCGGTCTGTAAATTAAACATTACCTTACCTGGCTGGTTACTTAGAGGCTGTGCAGATTACTCAGGATTGGAGGTTTTGTAAGTGGCCTATCAAGCACATGAAACCTGGGAGGTGGGGTGTCTGAGACCAAAGCTAACGCCTTTCCTCAAGTTCAAATCTAGAGAAAAATACCTTTCTTTTCCCCTGCTCTGCAGAGGGAGTAGTGTGAGTCTGGAGCTCTGGGACTCCTGCAGACACCATTCTGCTGGCCTGTGTTAACAGTGTGTATTAAAGTTGTGCAGTGAACAGTCTGGGGCTCTGTCTTCCATTGCAGAAGGGGAAAAAAAAAAAAGCCAACTCAAAGCAATCCTCTTTGGGAGATGGACTGAGATAAGGTGTTTCATCAGCCACCCAAAACTTGGGCTTCTAAAAAACATCACAGTCCCTTTATTTGCTTGACAGAAACTCCTGTTTTCTAGTCATTGTTACTTATTAATTGATGTATGTATCTCATCTGCTCGATGTGCTGATGACAGTCAATTTATAACACGTACCTCAGAACCGGGAGGAGCCACACGTTGCCTTTGGGGAGCTGAACTTGCGGTTTGAGAGGCTGCTGGGTTGCACAGGGCCTAAGGAGCTGTTCCCTCCAGCAAAGAAAATAATAACATAAAATGAGGTACCCAAAGAGCTGGGCTAGAGAGGCACCCTCAGGAGCCTGCAGCCGAGCTCAGCAGGAGGGGTCTGGCTTTCCCTGGGTGTCTGACACGCCCTGCAGGCTAGCCCCAGGAAGGAGCGCTGTTAGCCCAGCAGATGAACTCCCTGAGGAAAGCCCCTAATCAGAGAAGGGCCCTGGCGCCCCACCTGCGGGAGGAAGGGCCGGGTGGTTTCTGAGAAGAGTACAGGAGGAGGCAGGCAGGGTTTTTAACATTCAGGTTGAAACGGGTTTTAGATGAGGCTCAGCATCGTCACAAATAATCTACCTTAATTGAATTTGCTATGAAAAGGTGCCACTTCTGCTCCTCGCGTGTACAATGAGAAAATGCCCCTGCTTGCCCCTCCAAGCGCATGGCTATCCTGGCGTGGCCGGAACATACCACATGGGGAAGGCTCCTGGGCCGGGCGGCCACGGCTGATGGGTTCAGTCGTAGCTCTCTCTCCTTTCCTGCAGGGCTCAGGTTGCTATCCTCAGCTCTAGTGCTCCCCTTGGAAGGTGTTCCTGCAGGTTTATTGTCTCCTGGGAAAAATGATATCCCAGCCATGACTGCAAGTGGTCTCCTGCATCGCTCCCCTCGCTCCTGGTGCCTGTCAGGCCCCTGAGATGGAGAGGTCTTCTCCGGCACACCCTCTTATCAGGAACCCAGCCAAGCAATCCACGTCCCGGTAGCGTAGCTGCTCCTCATTTTCTGCGTCTAAACACACATCGATTTGTGCATTGCACATGTTGCTTCCATATAGCTGACAAATCTCCCTCCTCGGCCCCACCAGTTGGATCTGATGAACTCCCGGAATTTCAGCGCCTCCGCTCCTCTATTCCATAGAGATTAGGAAAAAATTGCACATCGAGGAACAATACATGCAAGGGTGGTCTCCTGGCAATTTGCAGCCAATTACAAGTGTACATTGCTTTGCACAATGGATGTGCTACGGAAAAGGTTATATGCAAATCGAATTTTTGTAAATTGAATTATATTTAACATGCACCAAGGGAACTTGCTATTTTAGGGATACCAAAGTTGAATTCATTTTGTGGAGCAGAGAACCCTTTGTAAAGCAAATTACCATCCTCCAATTCATATAGTTTTTGATAAGGTCAGGTTTTATTATTTTGGACTTTTTTGAGCTAGTGCATACCTGCGATGTTGTAGTGGTAATAAGAAGATATTTAGAGCCTTCACCAAGTTCTAGAATTAAGAGAAGGAGAAGTGAGAATTGTGATTCTTCTCCCACAGAAAGAGGGAGACTGAAACAAAAGAAACTTCCCAGCATCCATTTGCTGGGATCTGGTGCTATCGTTATCTTTGTTCCCGTTCCAGTTGGGTCACCTGAGCCAGGGCTTGCTGGGCCAGCGTCACACGATTCCATCCTGCAGTTGCAGGCTCACGGACTGGTAAATCTATGAAAATGACCAGGCTGCTAACCCTTCCTCACCACCGGCCTCACCGCTTAGCTGCTTTGGAAGGCATTACGCAAATGTCTGGAACCTGCAAGAACACAAAGGAAAAGTGCAAATCAAAATTAATAAATGTTTAATTAAAGATCTACAAAGTGTAACATTGTGTCAACTTCATTAATTGTTAAGTTTGGTATTCATAAAAATTTAATCACCCGAGAATTAGAAAAGAAGAAGCAGAAGTATCATTATTCATGGCTGCTATAATGGTGGACATTAAAAAAAAAAATCCACAGGAATCTATAGATGAACCACACTAATCAATAGAGCTGGGTTATGCTGAGGTAACAATTAACCCTGAAGTGCTGGTGACAGCATAGCAGCAGCTTATTTCTTTTTTTGTGCACAAGTTCTGAGTGGATGCCTACCCAGGGCGGTTCACCAACTGAAGCTCTGCCACCTCCACAGTAAGTGTTCACATCGGTTTCGAGACAAGATACAGTAGCATGTGGGAGCATTTCACTGCCAGGTGGTCATCATTATCTCCACTCTTCTTTCATGGCTGTCACTGATTATACATACCTGGTATAGTTTTGTTGTATGCTCAGGGAGGCCTGGGAATGGTTATCATGCACGCTATTAACAAACAGGACCTCAGGAGCAGCAACGAACCCAAATCAGTGGCATTCACTTATACCTATATCAAACAGTCAGAACATGGAAATTTAAATATTTGCCAAGTCAAAGTGCAACAAAAGCTGTTATACACTTGAGAACAAATCTAACATAAAATATGCCAGATCTGTATAGTGATAATTCTAGAACTTTATTGCAGGACAAAAAAAAAATTGCTCCCATCCACATTAATTTATGGATCACACATAATTTTGATTGAAGCACAGCATTTCTTCTGGCAGTCAGCTTATCCTGCTATTCACATGGAATGGTGACTAAGGAAACTTTGTAGTAAAAGCTGGTTACAGGTGACAGATGGGGCTGTGGGGACAAACGGCGAGGTGGTTTTCTCATAGGCATGGATAAACAAGGTTGTAGAAGAGAACAGGCTTTCATATGTGAAAAGTTTATTGGTGCAGGTGACAGTATTAATCAGTAACAATGGGAAAACTGGGCTTTAGGATCTTTGAAGACAAAAAATGATTATATATTATGAGTGGTTATAAGTATTTGAAGCAAATGAAATTATTTAAAAATAAATTTCTAGTGGGAAAGTATTTTAATATTTGCTATGGCTTGGAATAGTACCTATAAGTAGAAGCGTCTGACACAGTCATAGCTCCCATTTCAGCAACTGAATTTTCTTTGTTCAGTTCTTACTGAATATCACAAAGGTATTATTTCAATATGTTCAGGAACGATAACCGGGAATCACCAGCCCCACAGACTGTGTATTTCATCTTGGCTTGTCTTTAGGTATGTAGCAAGATGAGGTACAGAAAGAAGTTTCTCTCTCTGTGTCTATCTGTCTGTCTGTCTATCTGTCTGTCTGTCTGTCTTTTCTCTGTCTCTCTGTCTTTCTGTCTCTGTCTCTGTCTCTCTCTGTCTCACTGTCTCCCTCTCTGTCTCTCTCTCTGTCTCTCTGTCTCTCTGTCTCTGTCTCTCTCTCTCTCTCTCTCTCTCTGTCTCTCTCTGCCACTGAGCTATTTCCCTGGCCCCAGAAAGAAATCCCTTACAAGCTGTGTATTGATCCCTGTTGGAGCAGGCTTGGTGGCTCCACAGGGGCAAGGCCTGCTGAGAACTCTTCAAGTGGAGGACTGACGCACTTTCTGGGAGGAAAGTCAAGAACATTGGAATGGTTCAAAGCCAGAGCCACTATTTAAGTGACTAGTTAAGTCATTAAGTTGCCCAGGCTGGGCTCCAATTTGCAATGCTCTTGTCACAGTATACTGGGAGTGGTTTTGAATCCTCTATTATGCACTTCTCAGGTTAACTTTTTTACTAATTTCCCTAGAACTAAAAGGACTCTTCCTTATCCCTTAAATTAAGTTTACTTTAATTTACCACTACCAGTACCTCAACCCTATCTACTACACAGCTTCCCTCTGCCCCAAGGTGGCACACTGTCCAGCCTCAGCTAAAAACCAGAATTCCAGGGCTGTTGGTCAAATTATTCTTCTCTCCTAGAAGGTTAGAGATACCCACAGGCAGATGCTCTGTAAAACAGAGAGCTCAAGATAAAAAAGAGAGGATTCTAGAAAATCTGTGTGGCAATAGCAACAGAACATTTCATCTTCTTCCTATGTTATCTACTTCAATAGCACATGGAGAAATTTAGGCTGTGAAGAGGCCAGTTGTTGGGGCCGGTGAGATAGCTCAGTGGCCTAAAGTGCCAGCTTAGGCAAGCTTAGGCAAGCCCAGGAATCACAGCTGGATTCCCTGCACCACATGTCATGCCCACTCCAATCTCAGGGTGGGCTGAGCCAGTCACACACACACACACACACACACACACACACACACACACCATTTGTCCTCCACGATCATGTGTTTAGCTCAGTGTAGCACTGAGGGGCATTCTCATGAGACCTAAGCAACGTGTCTAGCAGTGTTCATGTGGAGATTTTTCTGTGCTACATTGGGAAATATCAGAAATACTATCTCAGCTCTCTCAGCAATGGTGTAAGAAAACAATAGTTCCACATGCGTACTGATTAAGGGGGTGGTAACAGGAATAGAGACAATGTAACTTGCGAAGTGTTTCCCAGGATGACATGTTAAAGGTCAACATTCATCTGTATTGATGAGGCATAATAAAAAATATTGTGACTTATTTTTGTCAATCACATAGGCTTATTTATGATGATGGCCACATCATCATAACAAATGAGATCAAACAAACAAATCATCAAAACAATTAGATCCTATTATATGTCATTGAAGCGTCTCTTTGATTTGTGGCTCTAATGTGAAGAATCTGGAAAAAAAATATTATAGAACAAAGTAGTAAAGAGAGAAATTGAGTCCAAGCAGATGGTAAGTAAAATGTAGGGATTAGAGGTTCCATAAGTCAGGCTCATAATGCCATGATTCAAACATTTGGCATATCAACCCTACATTTGGGAAGGACTCATGTGTCCCACCAGAGTCATAGACACAAATTCAGTTGATGTCCTGATGTCTTGGTCTTTAATCACGAAGAAACCCAATCGAGCTAAAAATGCCACCTTAAACACTGGTATTAAGTTTACTACAAAATTTCTTGGAATGGCATAATTTCTTGTCCTTCATGGAAAAAAATGTATATCATACATTTGATTAAAATAGCAATATCATAATATTACTATTTAACACTTTGGTTATAATACATAGGTATCTGCTATTTTGTGGAACTTAGAGTGATTAACAGAACTTAGCATATTATAATAAAATGTCAGCACTGCAACTGTAAATTAAAATTAGTAGACTCCTTTCTGTGCTGCCCGGCCGGGGTCCATACAGCATTGTTCTTGATTCCCATCGTAACTTAAAGGGAAACTTCACAATGTCCAGAGCCCTTGATATCCTGCAAATGAAGGAGGAGGATGTCCTCAAGTTCCTTGCTGCAGGAACCCACTTAGGTGGCACCAACCTGGATTTCCAGATGGAGCAGTATATCTAAAAAAGGAAAAGTGATGGAATCAACATCATAAATCTGAAGCGGACTTGGGAGAAGCTCCTCCTGGCAGCTCGAGCCATAGTGGCCATTGAAAACCCTGCTGATGTCAGCGTCATCTCTTCTAGGAACACGGGCCAGCGGGCTGTGCTGAAGTTTGCTGCTGCCACTGGAGCTACTCCTATTGCTGGCCGCTTCACTCCTGGAACCTTCACTAACCAGATCCAGGCAGCCTTCAGAGAGCCATGTCTTCTGGTGGTTACTGATCCCAGGGCTGACCACCAACCCCTCATGGAGGCATCTTACATCAATCTGCCAACCATTGCTCTGTGCAACACAGATTCTCCCCTGCGCTATGTGGACATTGCCATCCCATGCAACAACAAGGGAGCTCACTCTGTGGGTCTGATGTGGTGGATGCTGGCCTGGGAAGTGCTGCGCATGCGTGGCACCATTTCCCGTGAACACCCATGGGAAGTCATGCCTGATCTCTATTTCTACCGGGATCCTGAAGAGATTGAAAAGGAAGAGCAGGCTGCTGCTGAAAAGGCTGTGACCAAGGAGGAATTTCAGGGTGAATGGA